>OY754979.1:34891777-34904277 GCA_963576475.1 Molanna angustata
ATCCTATGCCTATCTCTGCTGAATCTAGGGCAGTCCAGCAGTAGGTGGGGAACAGTCTGCGGTGTAACGTCGTCGCACGGACAGGCTTCGTCGTCTCGCAACCTAAATCTTTTAAGGTACTGGCGGAATGATCCGTGTCCCGTGAAGAATTGCGCCGTGATGAAATTTATGCCTTCTGATTTCCTGTATTTTGAAGCATCACTCGGCTTTTTGAAGAACAGTTTGGTTGTTGCTCCTGTTGCGGATTGCTCATAAGTCTTTTGCCACGCTTCCATAGTTCCGCGTCTGATTACTCTTTTGGCGTAGGTGAGCGGAAAGCAGTCGTAAACGGGTGCGGTCTTCATGCAGGTTGCCGCTCTTGCCAATTCATCCGCACGCTCGTTGCCCCTTATGTCTGTATGGCCCCTAATCCATAGTACCTTAACGCCTCTACCTTCTTCCTTCAAGAGTCGAAGAGTGCTCTGGATCTCCGCGACTAATGGATTCACAGAGCACACGTCCGCGATACTTCTAACTCCAGACATACAATCGGTGAGTATTCCCAGTTTTGACCATCTGTTTTTTGGTTTTTTCTTTATCCAGAGGAGCGCCTCTTTTATGGCAAAGAGCTCCGCTTGGAATACTGAGCAGTAGTCTGCCAATTTGAACTTGCGACCCGGTAATTCCCTGACTCCTTCATATGGGACAAAGGCCGCCCCCACTTTGTCGTTCAATAGACTACCGTCTGTGTAGATCCTTAGTTCGTTCCTATCCGGAGCTGGTGGGTCTCTCTCTATAAGATCAGTATCGTATTTGGGTATGGTTGCTGGATGTGGAAGGCTGTAGAACTCCTTGACGCCTTGATACTTCCTGTCGCTAGGCAGCTCGTCAATGATTCCCTCTGTTTTAACCCTTCTTAGTTTGATGACTTCCTCAATTTGGAGATCCAGGGGTATGAGACCAGATAATACCTGTGCGGAGGTGAGTGATGTGGTGCGGTATCCCTTACAAGCTCTTATGGCGAAGGTTCTTTGAACTCTGTCAAGTTTCCTTTTGTTCCCTTTCCTTTTGGCTGCTCCACCCCATATCGACGCGGCATACGTTATGAGGGGTACAATGGCTCCTTTATATAGCGTTTCTAGTACCGCATGTGAAGCTCCCCAGGTGGGCTTGGCTGCTCTTATCAACTTATTTGTGAGATCCGATGCCTTCTTGCAGGTTTCGTCTATGTGCGTAGACCAGTTCAGGTTTTTGTCGATGTAAACTCCCAGTATCTTGAAGTGGTTAACTGGTATTAACTGTTTTCCGTTCATCGATATTGTGGGATTGCATACCTTGCGCTTGGTCAAGATCATAAGATGCGTCTTTTCTTCGGAGAATTTCAGTTTTGCTTTCCTTCCCCATCTGCAAATGTCTTCCAGAGTGCTGTTAGCTTTGGTTTCCAGGTCGTGCACAGAGTTACTCTTCACTAACAGTAGCACATCATCGGCAAACGCTCTGACCTCTATACCATCTTCGTAGTGGGCCTGCAAAAGATCGTCCAGAATGTAGTTCCAAAAGTCAGGCCCGCAGGACGATCCTTGGACGCATCCTTTACTGGTTATCTTTGTAACTGTGGCATCCGCGAAAGTGAGCTCTACTTTCCTTTCATGTAAATATGACAATATTATATGGAAAATATTACTGGGGCAGCCCTTTTCGCGCAGCTGGTGTAGTAAGAAGGGCCACCAGGCATTGTCGAATGCGCCTTTGATGTCCAGAGAAATGGCGGCTACGATTTTTTTACTTCTAAGTGCCTCTTCAATACTCGTTACTGAGGCCTCCAGTGCGTCCACTGTAGATCTTTGGCGTGTGAAGCCGAATTGGTTCACGCTAAGGGCCTTTGCGTTATGAAGGTTCCAGTTGATTCGATTAGTGATTAGTTTCTCCAACACCTTTCCAAACACCGGCAGCAGACCGATGGGTCTGTATGAGCTTATATCTGCGATGTCGGTTTTGTTGCCCTTTGGTATTATGACCACTTTTGCCACTTTCCAGGCCCTGGGAAAATACTGGAGTTCCATGCACTTATTAAACATTTTTCGGATAAAATCTGGCTTAATTTTGTAAACTTCAAAGCATATATCCGCCGTTAAGTGATCGCGTCCGGGAGCCTTGTCTGGATTCAAACGTTTCAAGACGTTTTCAATCTCCGTTGTTGTAAAAAGTGGATCGTTTCCAGTGTCGGAAGGTTCTCTGGAGCTCGCTCTGATGAGGGTTTGCTCGTCTGTTTCTCCACATCTGTCGTCATCAGGATAAAATCTTTCCAGCAGCCTGCTTGCCGTCTCCTCTGCGCTATTGAAAAAGACGCTTCCATCCTTCATAGTCGCAGGTGGTGTCCATGAGTTGCTTTTGGTCAATATCCTGTGTATTGCGTCCCAAGCTGATTCTCTGTTTTGAACTGTGCAGTGAGACTTCCACGATTCAGTCTTTGCGTTGGAAATTGCTGTTTTGTATTCTTCCTTTTTCTTTATGTATTCCGGTAGTGTAACTAGTTCTCGTCTTTGTGGATTGGAATTTTGCAGCTTGTGTTTCGCGATTCTCAGCGATTTCTTAAGTCTTTTCAGGTCTTCATTCCATGTTGGGTTTTTTAAGACATCTTTTCTTCATGGAGTTGTCGCATGCTTTAGTAATCCGACTCGTGAACCATTCGACTGCCTCGTCCAATTCATTGGGTGAGTCGACTTCAAATAGGTCGCGTCCACGTGGTTCATTTAACGAGTCCAGAAGGTGGTCGCTGAAGGCCGTCCAATTTGCCTTGCCGCTATTGTAGAGTTTGGTACTGCATTGTTTTGGTAAGTTGGTTTTGGCTTCAATATCAAAGATGATAGGGTTGTGGTCGCTAATGTAGTTTGAGTCGCGCAGAACTTCCCAGTTTTGAATTTTATCAGAGAAATTGGTGGAACACACTGTAATGTCTATAACGCTGGTGATGTGTTGGGCATTGCGGTAAGTTTCGAATGTCGGGGTGGTGCCTGTGTTAATGATCTGAAGGTTGCAGCTTGAGAAGCAGTCAAGGACCAGATCTCCCCTTCTGTCCGTACGACTGCTGCCCCACCAGATGCTTTTTGCGTTGAGATCCCCTCCAATTGTCAAGTTTGGCCTGTTCACTCTCTCAATGTCGTTCAGAACATTCGTGACATTGGCGTCCGGTTCCAGGTAAATTGACCCCAGGGTTACGCTTGTATCCTCCGTGGGAACTTCAACAAATACTGCGTTGCAGTTTGAATGCGCACTAAGTAAGAGTCCTTCGATTTTTGGGTTAAGAATTATGACTGCTGCTTTGCAAGGTTTTTCGTCACTGTGCTTCCTTTGGAATACTTTTACTCCTTGAGGCGCTTTAACCATTCCGGTATTACCGGTGTATGGCTCCTGGAGTAGGGCAATGTCTGCTTTGAAGTTGTTGCAGAACACTTCTTCAAGCGCAGCTCGGCATCTTTGTGTGTTCCATTGAAGAATTTTGATGGTTTTTGCAGCTGGTAAATTTGTGTTTGTAGAAGCCTTTTTAAAAGTCTATCCTTTCCAGAGTACGCTGCAGTATCCAGGAACGATAAGGACAATTCTTGTCGTTAGCCCTGTGTTTGGTGGTCTCAGTACTGCCTTTGGCCATTTTGACGCAGTTCCAGCAGCGGGTTTCTTCGGGTTTGTCCTTTTTGGTGCATAGTATGGATTTGTGGTCCCCTGCGCAGTGTAAGCAGCGATTCTTTGTTTCAGTGCACCTGACCGAAGAGTGACCATATCCCATACACTTAAAACACTGCATTATGGGGCAGCTATCCTCGACGCGCACTCTCTGGAAGCCAACATTAACGCGTTCCTGCTGCAGCATGATAGAGCGCACCTCGTTCTTGACGACGAGGATGACGTTCCTCAGCCTGTTGCTCTTTCTGTTTTCTGTTATTCTTTGCAGTCTTATTGCGTCCTTGTCGTTGCCGGCAGCCTCCAGTATAGCGTCGTTCTGTTGGAGGATCATATCGATTATTTCAGTGTCCTGGGTCTCCTTTTCGACGCCCTTTAAAATGACTGAAGGCTTTAGACGCCTTCCCTCACTGGCGACCAGGTTACCTTTTGTCAGTTTCGGGAGTGCTGTTCGGATGGTGTCGGCATCTGTGTGAGTAGGGCATTTGATGATAACTTTATTGTCTTTTCCAGCGATCATGGCACTCACGCCCACTTTTAGTTCAGCTGGCTTGACGTTTTGCCTCAATGTGGCCTTGATATCGGAAGTCGTTTGTGTCTTGTCTGTGGCACTGACTATGACCGCATGTGAAGGTACACTGGAAGCCGCGACTGATGCAAAATTGAGGGTCGGTTGAGAGACTACCGCGGTTGCGTTGGCTGTCTTCTGGAGCAGAGAGATCTTTTCCTTAAGAAACGATGTTTCGCGTTGATGCACCTTTTTAGTGAGTACTGCAGCCATATCTATTATTTCGGTAAATATTTCCATGAGACTTTCACGGGTCTCGCGTGTGATGTTCCCCTTCAGAGGGTCCACTAAGCGCTGTCCCCTGGTGGACAGATTAATTACTTCGAGAGACAGTTCACTTATATTTTTCTCTGGATCTGGTGAGTCTAATAGCTCAGTGTCCGCCGAGATCGGCACGAGGGGAGGAAAGTCCTCCAGGTGATCTTCAGTCAGACGCTGTGAGTTGGGCAGCTGGGCGTCTGGGCCAGACTCCAGAGAGGGAGTCATATTCGGTGGCGTTTTCGGTGTTTCCTTTCCCCCTTCTTGGGTTCCCCGATGTAGTGACGGTACTGGCTTCAATGTTTCAGCTGGGCGCTGAGATTCTTTCTGTTTAGCGGGCTGCGATGCTTTTAGTTGCTTTGCTTTAGGTGGCTGTGTCGTCTTCTTTATGGCCTGACGCAGTCTTGGGGCCGCTTCTGTAGTGATCAGCTCCTGATTGCTGTTGTGCCTCAGAGTTGACGGCGGTGACCTAGGAGTTCTTACAGATCGTCTGAAGGCTTCGCCGTCACCAGTTGGTGTGCGCGCCTCCTCGGCCATGATCTTCCAAGCCGCTGAAGTGACAGGAAGAAAGAAGAAAGATACACGGTGTCCCAGTCGTGAGATCACAGGTTCATATAGATCAGAGTATAGAACAGAGTTGCTTAATACAACGGATGAGAGAAATAAGAACTGTAAAATTAAACTTAACCTACCTACGATTAATACAACAAGAAGAAAATAACTTAAATTAATGTTATAAGTAGGTAAGAACTAGAATAATAATAATTATCATAACACTTGTACAAAAAGAAGAAAAAGGAAATATCTTAAATTAAGTGCTTAAAATAGTTGATTTACAAAGATAACTTAAGTTTAAATCCTTAGTAGCTAATTAAAATTAATAAATGTAATTAATAAATAAATAACTTAGTAAAAAATTGGTAGAGATAGATTAAAAATAAGTACCTTAAATTTAAAAATTAAGTAAATAAGAAATAAATAAATATGTAAATTAGTAAATATATCTTATAAAAAAAAAAAAAAATATAAGTTAAAAAGTTAAGTAAGTAAGTTATAAATAAATGTACAGTTTTTGACACGAGAGAAGCAAAACATGTAAATAAAATAGCCGTTTACACTCGCGCGAGATAGATTTTTAAATTATTTTTTTTTCGGGAAAAAGTGAGTAATTAACGTCTGAAAATTTCTCATACAAAGTTGATCAGTGCCATCTTGAATTTAAAAAAAAAAAAAAAAACTTCAATGTCTTGGTGATGCCTAAGTGTTTTTTACGCACAATTGCAAAACAGGTAATTCAGTAGCCGTTTACTCGCACGAGTGTTAGTTTTTTATAAAATTATGCAAGGAACAGTGAGTAATTATTGTTTAAAAATTCCCCATACAAAATTAATAAACGCCATTTTGAATTTTTAGAAACTTCAATATTCTGGCGATCTTTAGAGTTTTTTTACGCAGAAAAGTTATAAAACAGGTAAAACTCAATGCCGTTTACACGCACAATTGTTGTTTTTTTAAAGATATAAGGAAATTAGTGAGTTATTATCGTCTGAAAAGTTCCCCATACAAGTTTGTTCAAATGTCACCGTGAGAATCTTAAAATGTCCACCACGTCCACAGTTTACAAGAAAACAATCCACAAACACTTATGCACGTAGATCGAACACTTGTGTACACGATGGTGTAAGTTTCAGCAGCGTAACTGTTAAAATTCCGGAGAAAACGATTTTTGAAAATTGAGCGGCGACGACGCGTGTGCAATTTGCAAACGTCAGTTCGATACTGGTTAGGTTAGGTTAGGTTAGGTTAGGTAAGGTTAGGTTAGGTTAGGTTAGGTTAGGTTAGGTTAGGTTAGGCTAGGTTAGGTTAGGTTAGGTTAGGTTAGGTTAGGTAAGGTTAGGTTAGGTAAGGTTAGGGTAGGTTAGGTTAGGTTAGGTTAGGTTAGGTTAGGTTAGGTTAGGTTAGGTTAGGTTAGGTTAGGTTAGGTTAGGTTAGGTTAGGTTAGGTTAGGTTAGGTTAGGTTAGGTTAGGTTAGGTTAGGTTAGGTTAGGTTAGGTTAGGTTAGGTTAGGTTAGGTTAGGTTAGGTTAGGTTAGGTTAGGTTAGGTTAGGTTAGGTTAGGTTAGGTTAGGTTAGGTTAGGTTAGGTTAGGTTAGGTTAGGTTAGGTTAGGTTAGGTTAGGTTAGGTTAGGTTAGGTTAGGTTAGGTTAGGTTAGGTTAGGTTAGGTTAGGTTAGGTTAGGTTAGGTTAGGTTAGGTTAGGTTAGGTTAGGTTAGGTTAGGTTAGGTTAGGTTAGGTTAGGTTAGGTTAGGTTAGGTTAGGTTAGGTTAGGTTAGGTTAGGTTAGGTTAGGTTAGGTTAGGTTAGGTTAGGTTAGGTTAGGTTAGGTTAGGTTAGGTTAGGTTAGGTTAGGTTAGGTTAGGTTAGGTTAGGTTAGGTTAGGTTAGGTTAGGTTAGGTTAGGTTAGGTTAGGTTAGGTTAGGTTAGGTTAGGTTAGGTTAGGTTAGGTTAGGTTAGGTTAGGTTAGGTTAGGTTAGGTTAGGTTAGGTTAGGTTAGGTTAGGTTAGGTTAGGTTAGGTTAGGTTAGGTTAGGTTAGGTTAGGTTAGGTTAGGTTAGGTTAGGTTAGGTTAGGTTAGGTTAGGTTAGGTTAGGTTAGGTTAGGTTAGGTTAGGTTAGGTTAGGTTAGGTTAGGTTAGGTTAGGTTAGGTTAGGTTAGGTTAGGTTAGGTTAGGTTAGGTTAGGTTAGGTTAGGTTAGGTTAGGTTAGGTTAGGTTAGGTTAGGTTAGGTTAGGTTAGGTTAGGTTAGGTTAGGTTAGGTTAGGTTAGGTTAGGTTAGGTTAGGTTAGGTTAGGTTAGGTTAGGTTAGGTTAGGTTAGGTTAGGTTAGGTTAGGTTAGGTTAGGTTAGGTTAGGTTAGGTTAGGTTAGGTTAGGTTAGGTTAGGTTAGGTTAGGTTAGGTTAGGTTAGGTTAGGTTAGGTTAGGTTAGGTTAGGTTAGGTTAGGTTAGGTTAGGTTAGGTTAGGTTAGGTTAGGTTAGGTTAGGTTAGGTTAGGTTAGGTTAGGTTAGGTTAGGTTAGGTTAGGTTAGGTTAGGTTAGGTTAGGTTAGGTTAGGTTAGGTTAGGTTAGGTTAGGTTAGGTTAGGTTAGGTTAGGTTAGGTTAGGTTAGGTTAGGTTAGGTTAGGTTTTTTTTTTTTTTATAAGGAAGTTTTACACCCTGCTTATAATGAACAAGGTTGTAATAATGCGTCGTTCGATTTTTATTTGTGTGCGGGATTGGAATGGATGTCGGCTGTGGCCTATATTGGACCCCTCCCAGCATTTGCCTTACGATAAGGAAACCACAGAAACCTTATCAGGAGGGACGGCCATACAGGCCTTCCGATGCAATGAATTGCTCGGTATTATGAGAAAAAGAAAGAAAAAAAAGAAATAAATAGTGCATACAATAAACAATGATACAAGGTTAATAAATACAAGGAAAGTCATCGAGAAAAAGAGTGATACATGGTTAGTAAATACAAGGAAAGTCATATTCTTGAATCATGATGTTGTTCCATTCTGTTCCTTTATGGCTGCAAGAATCTTCTTCATAAATTCGATAGTTTGTTTTCTTGTTACGTCGTTTTGAAGTATGGAGTTAAGATTCCTTAATTCCTTGCCTTGAGATCTGCATGCATTCTCTAGTTTGTTTCTGTCTCTTTCAAACATTGCGCAGTCCAGAAGTAGATGTTCAGATGTTTGAGAAGTCGAGTCGTCGCATGGGCATCTGTCGTCATTTCTTAGTTTGAACCTATGAAGGTAACTTCGAAATGACCCGTGGCCTGTGAAAAATTGAGTGGTTTCAAATTTAGTTCCTTCTTTCCTTCTATAGTCTTCGGCTTCTTTTATGCTTGGAAATGACTTTTTTGTGACGCTCCCGGTTTGAGAATCATTGTAGGATTGTTGCCACTTTTCCATAGTTTTTGATCTTATTAACTTTTTGGCATAAGTCAGTGGAAATTTGTTATATGTTGGTGAGGTCTTTTTCAGGGTTGCCTGTCTTGCCAGTTGATCTGCTCTGTCGTTTCCTTTAATACCAGTATGCCCTCTTATCCAGTTTACTTTGACGACCCTACCTTCTAGCTGTAGCTTTGTCAGTGTCATTTGTGTTTCCACCACTAATGGGTTCACCGACTGCATGTCTGTGATGCTTTGCACTCCCGACATGCAATCGGTGAAGATACCCATTTCTGTCCATTGATTTACGGGTTGACTTGTTATCCACTGTAGTGCCTCTCTTATGGCAATCATCTCTGCTTGAAATACAGAACAATAGTTTTCCAGTTTAAACGTTTTAGTGGTCAGTTCCTCTTGTCCTTCACCGTATGCAACGAAAGCCGCGCCGACTTTACCATCCAATAGGCTGCCGTCGGTGAAAATTTGCAGTTCTCCTCTTTTTGGTCGTGGCGGTTCTTTTTCAAGCATCTTAGTGTCCATGCTTACCCGTTTCGCGGGATGTGGAAGGCTATAGAATTTCCTGACGCCTTGGTATTTCCTATCGTTTGGCAAACCTTCAACGGTTCCTTTTGTTTTGACCTTTCTGGTTTCCATAATTTCCTCAATTTGGTATTCCAAGGGGATAAAGCCAGCCAGTACCTGCGCTGAGGTTAGCGACACTGTTCGGTATCCCTTGCACGCTCTTATTGCAAAGGTTCTTTGTACTCGATCCAGTTTTCTTTTATTGGCCTTCCTTTTAGCTGCACTGCCCCATATCGATGCGGCATATGTTATAAGGGGTGCGATGGCCCCTTTGTATAATGTACTTAATACCGCGTGTGAGGCTCCCCAGGTAGGTTTGGCTGCTCTTATCAATTTGTTAGTGAGGTCCGATGCTTTCTTGCAGGTTTCGTCTATGTGTTTCGACCAGTTAAGGTTTTTATCGAGGTATACGCCCAGTATCTTGAAATGATCAACTGGTGTTAGCTGTTTACCATTCATCAAGATTGTGGGATGGCATGCCTTTCGCTTGGTCAATATCATAAGGTGTGTCTTTTCTTCGGAGAATTTTAATTTTACTTTTCTTCCCCACTTGCAGATGTTGTCCAGAGATCTGTTTGCTTTGATTTCTAGGTCGAGAACAGAGTCGCCTTTCACCAGTAGCAGCACGTCATCGGCGAACGCTCTGACCTCTATGCCGTCTTCATAGTGTGCCTGCAAAAGATCGTCCAGAATGAGGTTCCAAAAGTCAGGCCCACAGGACGATCCCTGGACGCATCCTTTGTTGGTTGTCTTTGCAACTGTGGCGTTCGCGAAGGTGAGCTCGACTTTCCTTTCGTGCAAATACGACACTATCGTAAAGAAGAGATTCCTAGGGCAGCCCTTTTCGCGTAGCTGGTGCAATAAAAAGGGCCACCAGGCATTGTCAAACGCACCTTTAATGTCGAGAGAAATGGCGGCAACTATTTTTTTGCTTCTAAGTCCTTTTTCTATGCTCGTTACTGAAGCTTCCAGTGCGTCCACTGTGGATCTTTGGCGTGTGAAGCCGAATTGGTTCTCGCTAAGGGTCTTAGCATTTTGAAAGTTCCAGTTAATTCGGTTGGCCATTAGTTTTTCCAGCACCTTTCCGAACACCGGCAGTAGACCGATGGGTCTGTAAGAGTTTATGTCTGCGATGTCGGTTTTGTTGCTCTTTGGTATTGTGACCACTTTTGCTACTTTCCAGGCCCTGGGAAAGTAGTGGAGTTCCAGGCATTTGTTGAACATTTTTGTGATGAGGTCGGGTTTGAGTTTATAAACTTCTAAACATATGTCCGCTGTTAAGCTATCGTGTCCTGGTGCCTTGTCCGGGTTCATGTGTTTGAAAATGGTCTCTATTTCCAATGTTGTAAACTGTGGATCATTATTAGTATCAGGGGGTGTTTCTGAGCTCGCTCTGATGTTGGCCTGGTCGCTGGTTTCGTTTGTGCTGTTATCGTCAGGGTAAAACTTTTCCAAGAGTTTAATTGCTGTCTCCTCTGCGTCTTTGAAGAAAGTGTTGCCATCCTTCATGGTCGCTGGTGGTGTCCATACGGTGTTCCTTGCTAAGATTCTATGAATGGCGTCCCAAGCTGTTTCCCTATTTTGCACTGTGCAGTGAGATTTCCACGATTCAGTTTTTGCATTCAATATGGCCATCTTATACTCTTCCTTTTTCTTGATATAATCCGGTAGTGTTATGAGCTCTCGTCTTTGTGGGTTTGAGTTTTGTAGCTTGTGTTTAGCGGTCCTTAGCGATTTTTTGAGTAGTTTCAGGTTTTCGTTCCACCACGGTTTCGGTTTGGTGTTGAGTTTATTTCGAGACCTTTTTTTCATAGACTCATCACACGCTTGTTGTATCCTGCCAGTTAGCCATTCAACTGCCTCGTCTAATTCATTTGGAGATTCTACCTCGAACAAATTGCTTCCACGAGGATCGTTCAAGGGTTCTAAAAGGCAGTCCCTAAATTTCGTCCAGTTTGCTTTTCGACTGCTGTAAATTTTTGTGCTGTTTTGGTTGGGTGAGTTTGCTGTGGCCTCAATATTAAAGGTTATTGGGTTGTGATCGCTGATGTAATTGGAGTCCCGTAGAACTTCCCAGTTGTGAATTGTTTGAATGCAGTTTAATGAGCAGACAGTAATATCGATGACGCTACTGATGTGTTGGGTATTACGGTAAGTTTCGAAAGTTGGCGTGGATCCAGTGTTGATTATTTGTAGATTGCAGCTTGAAAAGCAGTCGAAGATCAAGTCTCCCCTTTTGTCTGTTCGATTGCTCCCCCACCAGATATTTTTCGCGTTGAGGTCACCTCCAATTACAATATTTGGTCTGTTTGCTCTTTCGATGTTGTTGAGGACGTTAGCTACGTCAGCGGTGGGCTCGAGATATACTGACCCTAATGTCACATGTGTCTCTTGGGTGGGGATCTCGACGAAAACAGCGTTGCCATCGGAGAAGCCGCTTAGAAGAAGTCCATCAATTTCCGGGTTAAGTATTATTACTGCGGCTTTACATGGTAAGTCGCGACTGTGTTTTCTTTGGAATACCTTCACTCCATGGGGTGCCTTGACCATTCCAGTGTTTCCAGTGTATGGTTCTTGGAGTAACACTATATCAGCTTTGTGGTGATTGAAGAATACCTCCTCGAGAGCAGCGCGACATCTTTGGATATTCCATTGAAGAATTTTCCAGTGGAGAGTGACGGTTGTTGCAGGTGTTGATGTTGATGTAGAAGCCATATTAGAAGTCTATTCTTTCCAGTGTTCGCTGTATCGTGCGAGAGCGGAAAGGACAGTCCCTGGAGTTGGCTCTATGCTTGGTGGCGTCAGATTTACCCTTCGCCATTTTTATACAGTTCCAGCATCGGTGGTCGTCCGGTTTATCTTTCTTCGTGCAGGTGATCGATTTGTGGTCCCCTGCGCAGTGCAGACAGCGGTCCTTTGTCTCTGTGCACCTGATTGACGAGTGGCCGAAGCCCATGCATTTAAAACATTGCATGATTGGGCAGCTGTCTTCTACTCGAACTCGCTGAAAGCCAATGTTTACTCTTTCTTGCTTCAGCATGACGAGTCGCACTTCGTTTTTTACTATGAGGATCACATTCCTCAGCCTGTCGCTTTTCCTGTTGTTGATGCTTCTCTGGATCCTGATGGCTTCTGTGTCACTTCCAGCTGCTTCTAGAATGGAGTCATTCTGCTGAAGGATTGACTCAATTATTTCGGCATCCTTGGTTTCCTTCTCGATGCCCTTGAGAACAACTGAAGGCTTAAGTCTCTTCCCCTCGCAAGCTACCAGGTTGCCCCTCGTCAATGTTGGTAGTGCTGTGCGGATGGTGTCGGCGTCGGTGTGAGTGGGACATTTGATGATAACTTTGTTGTCCCTCGCGGAAACCATAGAACTTATTCCGACCCTGAGTTCAGATGGCTTAACGCTCTGCTTCAAGGTGTTTTTGATGTCGGAAGTGGTCATGGTCTTGTCGGTGGCAGTTACAATTACTGCATGAGATGGAGCTGTTGTGGCTGCAACG
>OY754979.1:34909277-34911777 GCA_963576475.1 Molanna angustata
AGGTTAGGTTAGGTTAGGTTAGGTTAGGTTAGGTTAGGTTAGGTTAGGTTAGGTTAGGTTAGGTTAGGTTAGGTTAGGTTAGGTTAGGTTAGGTTAGGTTAGGTTAGGTTAGGTTAGGTTAGGTTAGGTTAGGTTAGGTTAGGTTAGGTTAGGTTAGGTTAGGTTAGGTTAGGTTAGGTTAGGTTAGGTTAGGTTAGGTTAGGTTAGGTTAGGTTAGGTTAGGTTAGGTTAGGTTAGGTTAGGTTAGGTTAGGTTAGGTTAGGTTAGGTTAGGTTAGGTTAGGTTAGGTTAGGTTAGGTTAGGTTAGGTTAGGTTAGGTTAGGTTAGGTTAGGTTAGGTTAGGTTAGGTTAGGTTAGGTTAGGTTAGGTTAGGTTAGGTTAGGTTAGGTTAGGTTAGGTTAGGTTAGGTTAGGTTAGGTTAGGTTAGGTTAGGTTAGGTTAGGTTAGGTTAGGTTAGGTTAGGTTAGGTTAGGTTAGGTTAGGTTAGGTTAGGTTAGGTTAGGTTAGGTTAGGTTAGGTTAGGTTAGGTTAGGTTAGGTTAGGTTAGGTTAGGTTAGGTTAGGTTAGGTTAGGTTAGGTTAGGTTAGGTTAGGTTAGGTTAGGTTAGGTTAGGTTAGGTTAGGTTAGGTTAGGTTAGGTTAGGTTAGGTTAGGTTAGGTTAGGTTAGGTTAGGTTAGGTTAGGTTAGGTTAGGTTAGGTTAGGTTAGGTTAGGTTAGGTTAGGTTAGGTTAGGTTAGGTTAGGTTAGGTTAGGTTAGGTTAGGTTAGGTTAGGTTAGGTTAGGTTAGGTTAGGTTAGGTTAGGTTAGGTTAGGTTAGGTTAGGTTAGGTTAGGTTAGGTTAGGTTAGGTTAGGTTAGGTTAGGTTAGGTTAGGTTAGGTTAGGTTAGGTTAGGTTAGGTTAGGTTAGGTTAGGTTAGGTTAGGTTAGGTTAGGTTAGGTTAGGTTAGGTTAGGTTAGGTTAGGTTAGGTTAGGTTAGGTTAGGTTAGGTTAGGTTAGGTTAGGTTAGGTTAGGTTAGGTTAGGTTAGGTTAGGTTAGGTTAGGTTAGGTTAGGTTAGGTTAGGTTAGGTTAGGTTAGGTTAGGTTAGGTTAGGTTAGGTTAGGTTAGGTTAGGTTAGGTTAGGTTAGGTTAGGTTAGGTTAGGTTAGGTTAGGTTAGGTTAGGTTAGGTTAGGTTAGGTTAGGTTAGGTTAGGTTAGGTTAGGTTAGGTTAGGTTAGGTTAGGTTAGGTTAGGTTAGGTTAGGTTAGGTTAGGTTAGGTTAGGTTAGGTTAGGTTAGGTTAGGTTAGGTTAGGTTAGGTTAGGTTAGGTTAGGTTAGGTTAGGTTAGGTTAGGTTAGGTTAGGTTAGGTTAGGTTAGGTTAGGTTAGGTTAGGTTAGGTTAGGTTAGGTTAGGTTAGGTTAGGTTAGGTTAGGTTAGGTTAGGTTAGGTTAGGTTAGGTTAGGTTAGGTTAGGTTAGGTTAGGTTAGGTTAGGTTAGGTTAGGTTAGGTTAGGTTAGGTTAGGTTAGGTTAGGTTAGGTTAGGTTAGGTTAGGTTAGGTTAGGTTAGGTTAGGTTAGGTTAGGTTAGGTTAGGTTAGGTTAGGTTAGGTTAGGTTAGGTTAGGTTAGGTTAGGTTAGGTTAGGTTAGGTTAGGTTAGGTTAGGTTAGGTTAGGTTAGGTTAGGTTAGGTTAGGTTAGGTTAGGTTAGGTTAGGTTAGGTTAGGTTAGGTTAGGTTAGGTTAGGTTAGGTTAGGTTAGGTTAGGTTAGGTTAGGTTAGGTTAGGTTAGGTTAGGTTAGGTTAGGTTAGGTTAGGTTAGGTTAGGTTAGGTTAGGTTAGGTTAGGTTAGGTTAGGTTAGGTTAGGTTAGGTTAGGTTAGGTTAGGTTAGGTTAGGTTAGGTTAGGTTAGGTTAGGTTAGGTTAGGTTAGGTTAGGTTAGGTTAGGTTAGGTTAGGTTAGGTTAGGTTAGGTTAGGTTAGGTTAGGTTAGGTTAGGTTAGGTTAGGTTAGGTTAGGTTAGGTTAGGTTAGGTTAGGTTAGGTTAGGTTAGGTTAGGTTAGGTTAGGTTAGGTTAGGTTAGGTTAGGTTAGGTTAGGTTAGGTTAGGTTAGGTTAGGTTAGGTTAGGTTAGGTTAGGTTAGGTTAGGTTAGGTTAGGTTAGGTTAGGTTAGGTTAGGTTAGGTTAGGTTAGGTTAGGTTAGGTTAGGTTAGGTTAGGTTAGGTTAGGTTAGGTTAGGTTAGGTTAGGTTAGGTTAGGTTAGGTTAGGTTAGGTTAGGTTAGGTTAGGTTAGGTTAGGTTAGGTTAGGTTAGGTTAGGTTAGGTTAGGTTAGGTTAGGTTAGGTTAGGTTAGGTTAGGTTAGGTTAGGTTAGGTTAGGTTAGGTTAGGTTAGGTTAGGTTAGGTTAGGTTAGGTTAGGTTAGGTTAGGTTAGGTTAGGTTAGGTTAGGTTAGGTTAGGTTAGGTTAGGTTAGGTTAGGTTAGGTTAGGTTAGGTTAGGTTAGGTTAGGTTAGGTTAGGTTAGGTT
>OY754980.1:0-87500 GCA_963576475.1 Molanna angustata
ATATATATATATATATATATATATATATATATATATATATATATATATATATATATATATATATATATATATATATATATATATATATATATATATATATATATATATATATATATATATATATATATATATATATATATATATATATATATATATATATATATATATATATATATATATATATATATATATATATATATATATATATATATATATATATATATATATATATATATATATATATATATATATATATATATATATATATATATATATATATATATATATATATATATATATATATATATATATATATATATATATATATATATATATATATATATATATATATATATATATATATATATATATATATATATATATATATATATATATATATATATATATATATATATATATATATATATATATATATATATATATATATATATATATATATATATATATATATATATATATATATATATATATATATATATATATATATATATATATATATATATATATATATATATATAATTTTTATTCATTTATACACACACATAGAATATCAACTTTGTTTCAAATTTGATCATCTAAACATCACGTGAACATTGTATTAAAATTTGACTGTTTCTACCAACAAAGCGTTCAAACCACTCACAAATACATATTATATATTTTCATTACACAGACACATATTATATACTTTCATTACATACATACATATTATATATTTTAATTTCACAACACCCATATTCATACTTATACATATTATATTTATTTTATTTATCGATATTATATTTTATTATTTCAAAAATTTGACGCCGGCCTTTTTTTTTTTTTTTTTTTTTTTTTTTTTTCTCTGTCAAGGCCATTCTTCACCCCTGTTTCAGTTTTCTGTTTTCAGTTTCTACCTGATTTGTTTCAACTTTACCATGTCAAAATCACCAGCCGCCGCCACCCAATCACAAACCCCAAGCACCTCTGAAGAGACACCCAGGGCTTGCAAAAGCCTTTTAAGACCAATTTTGGCATTCATCACCACCGCTCTCACAGCTCTTGATAGGAGTGGCAATATCCACAAACAAATCAAAAAGGAGATTAAGGATAGCCTCAACTCAATATCGGTATGCGCAGAGGAACTTGCCGAGCGGGTCCTTTCGAGTAAAGAAGACCTACATAAAGAGCGCCTTTCCAACACACAAAAACTGTTGGAACAAGAAATAAGGCACACAAATGCTTTCGCCTTAAAAGCGCACGATTGGCCCGCCCTGCCTACTCCAACACCACGATCATCACCACCTTCTCCCTCAACATCTCGCCAAGCAGCAAAAACCATTCCTCGCGCCCAAACAATAGTGGTTACAGGCAAAAAACCGATGGCCTCTGAAGAAATTCTCAAACAAATTAAGAAAGAGGTAAACCCTATTAAATCGGGACTGCGAGTGAGCAGAATATGGAAAAAGACCGGAAATCAGGTCGCTGTTCAGTGCGACACAGCTGAGCATATCGAAAAACTCCGTAAAATCTTAGCCAGCCAAGAAAATATAACCACAATCGAAAAACCCAAATTGAGACCCAGAATAGTCCTTATCGGTGTCGAAGAGCACCTGACAGAGGAGGAGATACTCGAGGGACTGTGGAAACAGAATCCCTCGATCTCAAATAAATACAAAGAGGGTCTCGATAAGGACACAAAAATTGTGTACATGGCAAGATTTAGGAGAAATAACTTGCTTAAAAAGGTGGTAATTTCAACATCTCCTCAGCTATTCGATGAGCTTTTGAGAGCGGAATCTGTCAACATCGGGTTCCTTAAGGTGAAGGTCGACGAACATATTGGGTCCCTGACATGCAGGAAATGTCAGAGGTACGGCCACTATGCAGCAAAGTGCAATGCACCGGAGGAAACGTGCAGACTGTGCTGCCAAAGTCACCCACCTAATGAATGCAAAGGTAAACAGTTGGAATGTGCACATTGCTTGGAGAGCAATAAAAAATACAAGGAAACACAACCGACTCGGCACAAAGACCAAACCAAAGAGTGCCCAATATACAGAAGGTATCTAAAACGGTACAGGGACATGGTCGAATACCTTTGCTAAGGGCCCCTCCATCAAAATGGCTCAAGTCAATCTCCAGAGGTGCGAAGCGGCAACGTTGAGCTTCATTGATAAGTTTTCCGAGGAAGGCTATGATGTTGCTCTTCTACAAGAACCCTACACTGGGAATAAAGGAAAGGTCAACAAGAAGATCTTTGATGGACTGACCTTCCAGAAACCGCAAAAAGACCATGTGGTCAAGGCGGCAATCCTAGTGGCCAAAGGGACCGCGAATGACAGCATTATGTTACAGCAGTTTTCCGATCACGCGTGCGTGTTTGTGGAGATGACACTCGGCGGAATTAAGTTGGTCGTTGGATCTGTATACTGCGAACCAGGAGAAAGCGTTGAAAGGAACGTTTCCTGCGTCGATAAAATTATGAATTCGGACAAAAAGCATACCGTCCTTTTTGGTGCTGATGCAAATGCTAAAAGCATCTGGTGGGGCAGCGCGCGAACTGACAAAAGAGGAGAAGAAGTCATAGACTTCTTATCTCAACATCAACTCCACGTCTTAAACGAAGGCAATACACCAACGTTCGAAATTACGCGCAATAACATCGATATATCGAGCGTAATTGACGTTACAGTTTGTACGCAAAACCTACTCAGCAAAATCAGTCATTGGAAAGTTGACAGGGAAATAGCTCCACTCTCCGATCATAACGCAATTACATTTGACATTGAGAGACAAACAACGCCTGGAAAGAATTTCTGTAAACGACCAAACTGTGATACTGGAAAGACAGATTCAATCCATCACGGATGGTATCCACGAATCCTGCAGAGCAGCGATACCACCCATCAGACCTGCTAAGCGAAAGAAGTGCCCGTGGTGGAACTCTGAGCTAGAGTCGTTAAAGAAGAAGGCCATAGCCTCTAAAAGAAGACTCAAAAACTCAGCCATCGCGAGGAGAACCCAAATTACGCTTCCAGAATACATTAGAGCCAAACAGGAGTTCAAAGAGGCCATCCAGGTCGCAAGAACCAAAAGTTGGAAAGAATACTGTCAAATCCAAGAAAACGAAACCGTCTGGAGCTGCGTCCAACGAATCTTGAAACCCTACAGTCGCAAACCACCCGAGACTGTCAAAACTGCAAAAGGATTCACAAACACGGCGCGAGAATCTGCGGAAGCCTTCCTCGAGAAATTCTTTCCGGATGATGACACGAACAACGAGACGACCGAGCAGGCCAACATTCGAATTAACTCACGCTCCACGCCTTCCCTCGAAGACGAACAGCCCTTTACGCAGGAAGAGGTCAAAAAAAATAATCGTGTCCATGAATCCATCCAAAGCCCCAGGAAGTGACCACTTCACCTCTGACATATGTCTACAAGCCTTCGAAGCGATCCCGAAAGAGTTGACAGCCATTTACAATGCTTGCCTCAGACTCGGATGTTTCCCGAGAGCGTGGAAAATTGCCCGAATCAAAATCATCCCCAAACCGGGTAAAGATGACTACGAGGACATATCGTCATACCGTCCGATCGGATTGATATCCGTTCTTGGAAAGACACTCGAGAAACTGATCGCATCCCGTACACAATGGAGACTCATAAGTGAGGAAAGACTCAGCTTACGACAGTTTGGTTTCACGCCCCAAACGAGCACTGAAGACGCTCTCTACGACACGGTCAGAAGGATCAAGACCGCCCAAAGAAAAGGAAACGTAGTGCTAGCTATCTCCTTAGATATCCAAGGGGCGTTCGACAATGCGTGGTGGCCGTTCCTGCTCAGCCAGCTGGCCGATAAGAGCTGCCCCCGCAATACTTTCGCACTCATAAAGAACTACCTGAGTGATCGAACTGTCGAGACCGTCTACGCAGGCGTAAAAGTATGGAAAGAGAGCAACAAAGGTTGCATTCAAGGATCGGCCTGCGGACCTATGTTCTGGAACATAATCCTAGACCAACTCCTTCAACTGCCTTTCCATCCCAACGTACACATCCAAGCCTTCGCGGATGATGTCTTCCTCATTATTGAAGCAGCTGACACTCCAACTCTGGAAACGATCGCCAACGTAACTCTCGATACGGTCTCCCAATGGGGAACAAAAGTAAAGCTTTCATTTTCAGAGGCAAAAACAAAGGTGCTCTTCATGACTAAGAGGAGAGTGAGAGAACCAAAGATTATTATGAATGGACAGCCACTCCCCCTCTCTGAAGACGCCAAAGTACTAGGGGTCACTATTGATCACAAGTTAAACTGGAGCAAACACGTGGACACGATTTGTAAAAAAGCTACTGGCATCACTAATAAATTAACGACCATGGCAAAAGCGACATGGGGACTGCCCCCTGAAGCTATTAAAACCATATACCATGGAATAACAGAGCCAGTAGTGACCTATGCGTCCAGCGTCTGGGCGGACGCTGCGAAAAGGCAAAACATCCGCAAGAAGCTCAACATCGTCCAACGGGCGGTCGCACTGAGAATATGCAAGGCATACAGAACAACGTCGCTCACGTCCGTCCAAGCAATAGCAGGAGTCATGCCACTGGACTTGAAGGTGGAAGAGCTGTCACTAATATACGACACCAAAATAAAAGGTACCATCCAAGAGCTACTCCCTTCGGACGTAAGGCTCCAGAACAAGGTAAAGATTAAAGAACTCCCGCACCCAACCGAACAAATAGGGGTGAAAACCGAATACCTCGGCAATATCGAGCAGTCTTCGACAACTGACGCCGATACCCTATACATCTATACAGATGGTAGCAAAACGGAAGGGAAAGTTGGAGCAGCTTTTGTTACCTTTGACCATGATAATAAAGAGATAGCCACCAAAAAGCTTCCCATGGCAGACCATTGCACCGTCTTTCAGGCCGAGCTCGTAGCCATCAGAGAATCGCTAGAATGGCTAACGAAACAAAGACAAAAGCACTCGCAGGTTAAACTTTTATCGGATTGCAAAAGTGCAATAAAAGCGCTCGAAAACGGAGCCCCGACTAACCGGCTTGTCTTTTCCATACAAAACACCTGCAAAAGCTTGAAAGAAAACGGCACAACGTGCACATTTGCTTGGATTAAAGGACACTCTGGAATACCGGGCAACGAACGAGCTGACCAACTTGCAAAAGATGCAGCAACAAAAACAAAGACTGTTAAAATATATGATAAATTTCCGCTGAGTCACGCAAAAAGGCTTATAAGACAACACCTCCTGAGCAAATGGGAACAGAGATATGCTGAATCGCAAACTGGCAAAGTCACTAAGACATTCTTTAACAACTTACAACAAGCACATGCATTCAGGAAATACAACAAAATCTCATATTTCCTCACACAGATGCTCACAGGGCACGGAGCGAACAAATCATACCTACATCGCTTCAAAAAAGTAGATGACGCCCTATGCCAATGCGATGACACCAGCGAACAGTCCATAGACCATATAATCGAAAATTGTCCGATGTTCCAGAGAGAGCGATGGAGCATCCAAATGCTTCTTCAAAGAAAAAACATAAACTTCCAAAATAGAACAGAAGCAATAAACAATCCACAATACATTGAATTTTTGGAATTAGTGGCACAGAAGGTGGCCAAACTAAATAAATGATATCAGACAACACTTACTCCTTTACAACAATTTATTTCCTATTCTATTTTATTTATCTTTCTTTAACCAATTTTATTTTTCTTTAATCAATTTACTTTCCAGAAGGCAGCCAAATTAAATAAATTAAATAAAACATACTCTTTTATTTCATACCTATAACAATTTGAATTCCCAAACACAGCACATGTCTAAAAACAATACACCACAACAAAAAAAAAACAACAGCAGCACATACACTCACAAATATTCACAAACTTAATCACGCAATACACAATAAACATACCCACACACAACACACAAAAATGCCGGATGTCAGTACCATAACATCACGGAAGACCTAGAAAGGTCAGCTTCTCCGACAAGGTTTTCTGTGGTTCCCTTGTCAGTAACGCAAATGCGGAGAAGGTCCCAAATAAGGCCGCAGCCGTCATCCCTCCCATCCCAACACAAACACAATAAACACAATACAAATAACTACTAAGACTCTCAACAAAATTAAATATGAACACAACCTTGTATTGTTATAAGCAAGGGAGACAATAACAGACTAACAATCCAAAAAAAAAAAAAAAACCTAACCTAACCTAACCTAACCTAACCTAACCTAACCTAACCTAACCTAACCTAACCTAACCTAACCTAACCTAACCTAACCTAACCTAACCTAACCTAACCTAACCTAACCTAACCTAACCTAACCTAACCTAACCTAACCTAACCTAACCTAACCTAACCTAACCTAACCTAACCTAACCTAACCTAACCTAACCTAACCTAACCTAACCTAACCTAACCTAACCTAACCTAACCTAACCTAACCATCATGGACACCACCAGCGACTATGAAGGATGGAAGCGTCTTCTTCAATAGCGCAGAGGAGACGGCAAGCAGGCTGCTGGAAAGATTTTATCCTGATGACGACAGATGTGGAGAAACAGACGAGCTAACCCTCATCAGAGCGAGCTCCAGAGAACCTCCCGACACTGGAAACGATCCACTTTTTACAACAACGGAGATTGAAAACGTCTTGAAACGTTTGAATCCAGAAAAGGCTCCCGGACGCGATCACTTAACGGCGGATATATGCTTTGAAGTTTACAAAATTAAGCCAGATCTTATCCGAAAAATGTTTAATAAGTGCATGGAACTCCAGTATTTTCCCAGGGCCTGGAAAGTGGCAAAAGTGGTCATAATACCAAAGGGCAACAAAACCGACATCGCAGATATAAGCTCATACAGACCCATCGGTCTGCTGCCGGTGTTTGGAAAGGCCCTTAGCGTGAACCAATTCGGCTTCACACGCCAAAGATCTACAGTGGACGCACTGGAGGCCTCAGTAACGAGTATTGAAGAGGCACTTAGAAGTAAAAAAATCGTAGCCGCCATTTCTCTGGACATCAAAGGCGCATTCGACAATGCCTGGTGGCCCTTCTTACTACACCAGCTGCGCGAAAAGGGCTGCCCCAGTAATATTTTCCATATAATATTGTCATATTTACATGAAAGGAAAGTAGAGCTCACTTTCGCGGATGCCACAGTTACAAAGATAACCAGTAAAGGATGCGTCCAAGGATCGTCCTGCGGGCCTGACTTTTGGAACTACATTCTTGACGATCTTTTGCACTACGAAGATGGTATAGAGGTCAGAGCGTTTGCCGATGATGTGCTACTGTTAGTGAAGAGTAACTCTGTGCACGACCTGGAAACCAAAGCTAACAGCACTCTGGAAGACATTTGCAGATCGGGAAGGAAAGCAAAACTGAAATTCTCCGAAGAAAAGACGCATCTTATGATCTTGACCAAGCGCAAGGTATGCAATCCCACAATATCGATGAACGGAAAACAGTTAATACCAGTTAACCACTTCAAAATACTGGTCGTTTACATCGACAAAAACCTGAACTGGTCTACGCACATAGACGAAACCTGCAAGAAGGCATCGGATCTCACAAATAAGTTGATAAGAGCAGCCAATCCCACCTGGGGAGCTTCACATGCGGTACTAGAAACGCTATATAAAGGAGCCATCGTACCCCTCATAACGTATGCCGCGTCGATATGGGGTGGAGCAGCCAAAAGGAAAGGGAACAAAAAGAAACTTGACAGAGTTCAAAGAACCTTCGCCATAAGAGCTTGTAAGGGATACCGCACTACATCACTCACCTCCGCACAGGTATTATCTGGTTTCATACCCCTGGATCTCCAAATTGAGGAAGTCATCAAACTAAGAAGGGTTAAAACAGAGGGAATCATTGACGAGCTGCCTAGCGACAGGAAGTATCAAGGCGTCAAGGAGTTCTACAGCCTTCCACATCCAGCAACCATACCCAAATACGATACTGATCTTATAGAGAGAGACCCACCAGCTCCGGATAGGAACGAACTAAGGATCTACACAGACGGTAGTCTATTGAACGACAAAGTGGGGGCGGCCTTTGTCCCATATGAAGGAGTCAGGGAATTACCGGGTCGCAAGTTCAAATTGGCAGACTACTGCTCAGTATTCCAAGCGGAGCTCTTTGCCATAAAAGAGGCGCTCCTCTGGATAAAGAAAAAACCAAAAAACAGATGGTCAAAACTGGGAATACTCACCGATTGTATGTCTGGAGTTAGCAGTATCGCGGAAGTGTGCTCTGTGAATCCATTAGTCGCGGAGATCCAGAGCACTCTTCGACTCTTGAAGGAAGAAGGTAGAGGCGTTAAGGTACTATGGATTAGGGGCCATACAGACATAAGGGGCAACGAGCGTGCGGATGAATTGGCAAGAGCGGCAACCTGCATGAAGACCGCACCCGTTTACGACTGCTTTCCGCTCACCTACGCCAAAAGAGTAATCAGACGCGGAACTATGGAAGCGTGGCAAAAGACTTATGAGCAATCCGCAACAGGAGCAACAACCAAACTGTTCTTCAAAAAGCCGAGTGATGCTTCAAAATACAGGAAGTCAGAAGGCATAAATTTCATCACGGCGCAATTCTTCACGGGACACGGATCATTCCGCCAGTACCTTAAAAGATTTAGGTTGAAGACGAAGCCTGTCCGTGCGACGACGTTACACCGCAGACTGTTCCCCACCAGACTGTGCCTATCTCTGCTGGACTGCCCTAGATTCAGCAGAGATAGGCACAGGATTGCACGCATATGCACGAGAGAAGGAATCTCGCTACTCGACCTTCACGAAGTATTTTTGTGCGAACTGATGAGTAAGATCTGGAACCACATCAGGCTGGAGAATGAATCAACGGGCAGAATAGACACTCAATAATCATTTTTCTTTTCTTTCTTAATATAATCATTCTGTGTAATTCAGTAATTTTGAATGCATTTATAATTCTTGATAACACAATGCCGATTAAATAACTTTACTACGGAAGGCCTGCATGGCCGTTCCCTCCGATAAGGTTTCTGTGGTTTCCTTATCATAAGGCGAATGCCGGGGGGAGTCCTATTTGCAGGCCACAGCCGACTTCCTTCCCATCCTGCACATACAATAAAGTTGATCGTCGTTACAACCTTGTTCATTATAAGCAACGTGTAAAACACAATTAAAAAAAAAAAAAAAAAAACCTAACCTAACCTAACCTAACCTAACCTAACCTAACCTAACCGAACCTAACCTAACCTAACCTAACCTAACCTAACCTAACCTAACCTAACCTTACCTAACCTAACCTTTTTGAATGTTTTTTTATATAATTCTTATATCGTTTCACTTGCTGTGTTGAACCAATGTATAAATCGTACTAGCTTTATGTATTACAGTCCTATACCAAGAATGTGTAGACAGTATAATGAGGTGACAAGGGACGGGAGTATCCTGATCTTGACGTGTTTGCCGATTCGCTGTCTGCTTTTAAGAAAAAAGTTAAGTTACGCCTGTTGGTTTAGAATGTCTCCGTGAAATTTAAATTGAAATTAAAATTTACTTGATGTTTGAATGCTATTGCATGTTCTGTTAAGGATTTTTTTTTTTTTTTCATTTTTTACTGTTTCTTAAAATGTCTAATTGTTGTTTAATGGATGTAGTATATATATATATATATATATATATATATATATATATATATATATATATATATATATATATATATATATATATATATATATATATATATATATATATATATATATATATATATATATATATATATATATATATATATATATATATATATATATATATATATATATATATATATATATATATATATATATATATATATATATATATATATATATATATATATATATATATATATATATATATATATATATATATATATACGACAAGAAACTTGCCATATACTTAGAAAATCGCTTCCGCCGAAAAGAAATATATCTCTCGATGAAATACGAGCTCTTAAAGAATTACGCGCAAATAAAGATATAATTATTCTTCCGGCAGATAAGGGAAACGCAACAGTCATCATGAAAAGCGAAGATTATCACATTAAAATAACTAATTTGCTTAACGATCCGGCTTATAAACTGCATCCTAATAATCCTATAACATACTTAGAAAAAACGACTAAAACAAAAATTATGTCATCCAAATTAAGTCCAGAATTAAAAAAGTCGTTAATACCTAGAGAAAAATCGTCACGATTTCCGAAATTATACGGTTTGCCAAAGATTCACAAGACGGATGTTCCTCTTAGACCCATAGTCAGTTCTGTCGGTTCGCCACTTCAAATGTTATCAAAGTATCTTGCCAACTACTTACAACCAGATGTAGAATCAGCGGAATCATTTGTCAAAAATTCGGAACATTTTATACAAATCATTAAAAATCAAAAATTAAACAAGGGCGACATCCTTGTCAGTTTTGACGTCGTATCCCTGTTTACCAATATACCTACAGACGAAGCTCTTCAAGCAATAAAAGAAATGAGTGACCCACCGAATGACATAATAACTTTAATAGAACATTGCCTCAATAACACATTTTTCACTTATAATAATGACATGTACAAACAAGTAAAAGGAGCACCAATGGGTCTATCTCTTTCACCGCCAGTCGCTAACATATTCATGACCAAGTTAGAAAAAGAAGCTATAGATAGAGCGCGCTTAAAACCAAAGCTATGGATTAGATACGTGGACGATACTTTCGTTATATGGCCTCACGGTTTGGAGGAACTTCACAAATTTCTTGATTTTCTGAACGATCTCCACAATAACATCAAATTCACAATGGAGATCGAAAACAACGGTGAAATTCCTTTTCTTGATGTTCTCGTAATCAAAAAAGACGATGGCACTCTCGGCCACACTGTGTACAGAAAATCAACACATACCAACAGATATCTCCACGCATCGTCGAACCATCATCCAGCACAAATCGCCTCTGTAGCAAACACCTTGGTAACACGGTCATTAAGGATAACCGACTCCGAAAACATTCAAAATGAATTAGAGTATCTTAAAAACGCGCTACGAAATAACGGTTTTTCAAATTTCACAATAAATAATGCAATAAAAAATCAAACGAATAAAAATTTTAATAAAAAAGATACATCAACTAAAGTAAAGCCACTCGCCATTGCATTTTTACCTTACATAAAAGGCACTACTGACAAAATAAGTCACCTACTTTACAAACATAATATTCGCACCATTTTTAGAACAGACAACAAAATTTCATCCTTTTTAAAAAGTCCGAAAGATAAAATACCATTAGAGTCACACGGTATTTACGAAATTCCTTGCGGTGATTGCACAAAAACTTACATAGGCAGGACAAATCGCAGAATCTCGGCACGCGTCTCTGAACATCGCGTAGATATTAAAAACCGGAAATTAACTTCATCTCTAGTAAATCACTCATTGACCGAAAATCACTCCATAGACTTTGAAAATTCAAAAGTAGTCGCGAATATCAACAATGAAACATTTAGAATTTACAGGGAAGCAATAGAAATATATAGAAGAAGCAACAGTATAATGAATAGCAGGGACGATAGCATTCGAATCCCGACCGCATGGACAAGTGTACTTGAAAACAATATTTTGAAAAACCATAATAATCAAATTAACCCAACTACCGATATTTCAAACAATAGTCACATTAAAAACATTAGTAAAATTCTTAGTAAGCCGAAAACTGATAATCCACCTGTAAACAATATACCGTTAAGTACTCGAGTCACTAGAAGCCAAACAAAACGCAATAATGACGTCATTGGGGAAACCCACCCCTCCACTAACAACTGACATGGCTTCCTTTCAAACTTTCACTTGGTGGTAAGCTTCCGACGCGAACGGACGTGCGCGCACTATCCCTCGCGACGGAAATTTATTAACAAGGCGCCTATTGAAAATGTCTGATGTGATTCAGACGAAACGTCGGCAGACGACTGATTCTCTCGGGAATCAGAATTTGACGCGGGTTATCCCCAAAATACTTAATAATAACATATATATATATATATATATATATATATATATATATATATATATATATATATATATATATATATATATATATATATATATATATATATATATATATATATATATATATATATATATATATATATATATATATATATATATATATATATATATATATATATATATATATATATATATATATATATATATATATATATATATATATATATATATATATATATATATATATATATATATATATATATATATATATATATATATATATATATATATATATATATATATATATATATATATATATATATATATATATATATATATATATATATATATATATATATATATATATATATATATATATATATATACATATATATATATATATATATATATATATATATATATATATATATATATATATATATATATATATATATATATATATATATATATATATATATATATATATATATATATATATATATATATATATATATATATATATATATATATATATATATATATATATATATATATATATATATATATATATATATATATATATATATATATATATATATATATATATATATATATATATATATATATATATATATATATATATATAATATTTTCAGTAATCCTAATTTTAACTAAAAGGATATCCGAGGAGTTCTATTTAATAAATTAATACTATACCTATATTAAGGTCTCATAATTTTAAATTTCTCTCGAATCTCATGAAACCACATATACAATGGCATTCATTCATACATAACAATTTTATGAATATTATGAGTAACATGAGTTCAGATGAATAAATTATAAATAATCGAGTAGAATGTTCTGCTTAAATATTACTATATTTTCACATTTCACTTTTTTTTAAAGGTGACCCTTTAAGGGCGGGGAAAATGTTGGCGCCAATATGTCATTGGGATAATTGTCACATTTTTATTTTTATTACCTATATAAAGTGACACAAAATTGTTGCAATCATTGCCCGCCCCACATCCATAATTCAGTATCTTTTCAAACCGCGTCTTATAAAGACTGTCCCGCATCTCTTCCACCTTTTTTACCGTTCCTCCAAACTTGCTATAAAATTGCCATCACCGCGCGCGTGTGAATAAAGTGCTATCATCCAACCAGGGAGAGGACTAAGGATCTGGTGAGTTTCCATATATATCCTTCCTTTGCCTTGCGGTGGTTGCAACTAATCACCCGCACCAAAAAATACAGTCCACTTTATCTTTAATTTCATATCCGCGTCAACAGGTATATATATATATATATATATATATATATATATATATATATATATATATATATATATATATATATATATATATATATATATATATATATATATATATATATATATATATATATATATATATATATATATATATATATATATATATATATATATATATATATATATATATATATATATATATATATATATATATATATATATATATATATATATATTTATATATATATATATATATATATATATATATATATATATATATATAGAGTTCATTTTGTAATATTATAATTAACTTATGTCAAAGATTTAATGCAAATAAGAAAAGTATTAATTTGAAATGATACCATTCGTGACGTCAAACCCTTTGGTTGGTTATAATTTTGTGGTTTGACGATGTTGATAATTTTTCTTCATATTTTCTGTAATCCTAATTTTAACTAAAAGGATATCCGAGGAGTTCTATTTAATAAATTAATACTATACCTATATTAAGGTCTCATAATTTTAAACTTCTGTCGAATCTCATGAAACCACATATACAATGGCATTCATTCATACATAACAATTTTATGAATATTATGAGTAACATGAGTTCAGATGAATAAATTATAAATAATCGAGTAGAATGTTCTGCTAAAATATTACTTTATTAAGACAGAGAGAGTAGGTAGGGAATAGATCAGATCCTTGCACAATTAATTATAATCTAACTAGGCACACTGTCTGGTGTCTTAAGTATTTTTACGTAATGAATTATAAAGATTAAAATGATGTAATTTCCTGGAAAGTTACACAAGGAATCGCAAATTCTGGCCAATTAATTATGTATGTATTAGAAATAGTTGTGTATAGAATTAAACAAACATATCTGTTTAATTATAAGTGTATTAGAATTAAGATTCAATTAAATGCAGTGCATCAAGAAATGGTGAAAAAAAATAATAAGAAATAATAAGTGCCGAACCAGGACATAGAGTGTGAAGGAGTGGCCAAGGGACGAGAGAACGTAGAGGGGACACCCCTCGCGTCCGAGACGGCCTATAAAACCAGCCCTGAACGGGGGCACGAAGTCACTTCATTCGAGTCGGGCAGGAGGGGAGGCGCCTTCGGGCGCTCCGTACGATAAATAAGTCACTTCAGTCGGGTCAGGCAGGAGGGGGGGTGCCTTCGGGCGCTCCGTACGGTAACTAAGTCACTTCATTCGAGTCGGGCAGGAGGGGGGGCGCCTTCGGGCGCTCCGTACGATAACTAAGTCACTTCAGTCGAGTCAGGCAGGAGGGGGGGGCGCCTCCGGGCGCTCCGTACGGTAACTAAGTCACTTCATTCGAGTCAGACTCCGTACATCACATCTTAATTCAGCCAGGCTGAAAGAGACTAAATTTTTAAAGTTGGAAAGGGAACACTATATACGTTCCTTCCAGTAAACGAAGTACGAACTTTGTATAAAAAAATAATAAAGTGAATTAAGGACGTTAATTAAATTCAGTGTGTCGTGGGCGATATGGGTCGGCCACCGTAAGCGGCTGACGCCGAGAGCAGACGCTCTGTCTGCCTAGTCGTTGGCGCAAGGGCGCCGCGACGCATCGACACGCGCCTTCAGCCGTGGGGCTGAGGGCATGTCGACCGACGCAGAGGACGTGAGGGTAAGGCTACCCTAGACGTAAGTGCCTCCACTATTTCTTTTGGTGATCTCGGATTCAGTGAGCAGAAATCTTGAACGTTTTTGGTTGACAGTGTGAGAAAGACTCGAGTGTAGGATAGTTTAGATTTAATTATAAATTAAGATCTAGGTTACGAATTTAGATTAAGGATTTTGTTTGTCTTGTAATTATGTGTTTGCTTTTTTTTTAAGTAAAACCCTCAACTCTAACATATCTTTCCATTTCTCTCTCTCACTCTTTACCTCCTCTGAAACTGACGTAATAACTTTAATTAATTAATAAATTAGTTTTAGGTAATTATATTAGTAATTAATAAATTAGTGTTAGGTAGTTAATAAATTAGTTTTAGGTTATTTAGTTTAAGTTTTAGCAGCCGGGGAGAGTGTGAGGAAAGCGGCGGTTGGCAGATAGCTGCTCGGGCAAACACCGCATATATACGGCACACAGGGCGGGCTCTCCGCCGTTGCCGTAGCAAGCCGCCGGGGTTCGTGGGGAACCCAAGTAGAATAGTAGAAGGCTCTATTCTACTGTCATATTCTATTCTGTTAAACTCCCACTAAAACGCTATCAGACGAAATGTTAAAAATCCCCACACGAACCTAACAAACTTTTTTTTCTCTTTAGAAAAAAAATAATAATTACTTATTAATTTAATATCGATAATTAATAAAAAAAAATTTACTATTTTTTTGTCTCCTCTGCCTCCCCCCCGGTATGTTAATTGGTTTGTGCGCGACGTATTTACCTACTTCTATAATATTATCTGTGACGTGTCATTAGTACTTATTTCAATATTCGATAATGATACAATACACGAGGAAACAACATCGTTGTGACTTCAAGACGACTTTACTCCAGAAGGGAAGTTGTATAGCACTGGTGCAAGACTCTAAATATAATTATTGTTTAAAAACTACATCAAGAACATTGGCTAAAAATTGTCCTATTATTTTGGCTTTGAATTTCTCTTACATAATCTTTGACAATTACCATAGATTAAAAATGTATGTTTCATACTTTATGGTTAGTCGCACCTTTTCACATTTTTTGCTGGTTTGTCTGTGCGTGAAACAAATGGCGATTTCTCGCGGCCGTCAAATGTATTTATAATCATAATGGCCGATGACTCTTGGTTATTGCGAGAAGACGGCTATTTAAATATTGATACGATCACCTCCAGTATTATTTATCACCCAAATTTAAATGTTATTTTGTTGTCCACTGTGTCAGGTGAAGTGCATGTATTGGACGTCAACTCTGGAGTAATTCTTCAATCAAGTTCTTTATCAGGTGAGATTCAAGGTTATAATTTAGGACATGCTGATTTTTTTCGTTTGTTTATAAAATACATCCTTTTCTAAATAATCAAATTTTTATTTGTTGCCATTACTGACAAATTTTTGCACAATTCTAAGCTCGTTCATTATATTTTAATGTTTTTGTTTTGTTATAATTAATACTCTTTAGTTCAATTACAATGTTTTGGCATTAAAAAACTTCATCTGATCCATGTCCTTATACTTTCTTAAAATCATTCCGTATTTTCCCTAAAAATAAATTGATAAAATTGTCATATGTACAAGTACCCGCTTTCACATTGTGCATTTTTTAATATTTTGTTTTAAATGATCCACGGATTTCACAATTTAGTATATTGATAATATCATTTTACGTTTTAATTTAATTTAAATGTAATATTCAACGTTTAATATCTGCCACATACTTACTGTTTATAGGGTATACTTTGAAATGACAGACATTGATTTTACCTGTCAGCAAAATTTTATTTTATATACCTAAATATCTATTTCATTTAACCTGATATATAATTGTACCAATTGATGCTATAAACACATTTCTCTGTATGTCATTATCAGCTAGTTTTTAATAAAAAAACAGACTACTTATATCGAGTTTTATCACAGACCAATAATCTATAGATATGACAAAAGAATAGTTTCTTGGTACACACCGCGCCGCCACCAAACTTTGGTGACAGTCAATATAGGTAACGTATTTGAATATTTTCGGAATGGTTCGGAATGAAAATTGAAACAGTACTAATATCAAAAAGTACATGTTGTTAACAAAGGGATTTAAATATTGATAAGCAAATATTTCAACTAGCTAGTATATAAATGTGTCATTAATATCCAATTTATATTGAAACATAGAATATGATTATGTACCATCTCCTGGTCTAAAGTCACACCTCATTCCATTGTGTATATCAGCTCTGTGTTTATATCCTTAACTCTGTGAGATGAGCGTTCACTGAGATGGACTTTAATACTATAGTTTTCACCAAATATATTGAACCTGGATATACCTATTTGCCGAAATTCAACAAAAGAATTGAACTTCATAAATAATAATACATTTACTACTTGAATTGTATACTTAGTAGGTATGTAATATGATGCGGTCATCAATGTGTAATAGATATATATATATCTTTGTCTTTGTCTGTAAATACAAAATAGAATAATGTTTATTTGAGAAATGTTAATGTAGGTTAGTTATGTGAATTTGTTTGATGTTTATAGGTGAAGGAAATAAAGCAATTGGTATTCAATATTTGTCTGGATCTGATAGAATAGTATTCTGGGATGTTAATGGATTGTGTGTGAGATCAGATTATAATGGAGTATTATTACTTCACACCGTTTTACAACAGCCACTCAAACCATCTAAACCTGATCAAATTGTCAAACTTGAATTATTTCTCTCTGAGGTTTGTATTGTCATAGAAATTTCACTAAATAATCATTTTCTATGGATTTATAAAGTTAAATAATCTCTAATAACTCAAAGTTGTCAATTTGGACCTTCATGGATATTTATTTTGATTTCAGGCTGTCCTTCTGTACCAATGTTTACAAAGTATAGAGTTAATGTCTGTAGAATGTTCTGGAGAAGTAGTGAAAGCTTTAGGTGATGCCATTGAAAATGCAAATCAACAACCAAAGAAAGGAATTAAAGCCCAAAAGGTATGTATGTTTCATATGTTGGAATATAATTAGACATATCTATTTAGTTGGTTTAATATTATTGTTAACTGTCTGTACTTTAATATATGATTTGTTATTTAGTGGAGTACAATATGTCTGGAGCTTCCTCATCTATCACTAAAGTTGGTTGCAAGTAATATTGTATCAGAGTTAAAGAGGCACAAACGTCATGTTCCTGCATTGGCCATTGCCTCAGCTCTTAACCAACGAATATCGGATCTTATGCCCGGACCACCTTGTATCACCTCTAACATCTCCAAACCAGAAACACACGAAAGGGGGCTCATGTTTTCAGAAGCTGCTCGCAGAGAAACTTTCAAACGATGGCCTCACATGGATTACAAGTAATAATAATAATAATAGTTATATTTCCATCTTTTTTACTTTAAACCCAATATACATCTAAATGAAATACCTACAGTAAAATTTTAAATGTCAAGATCACGGATAGCTCTGGATAGACCGTTACATATATGTAACACTCGGCGCTTCCACTGACAAAAGTTGTTAGTCAGTCTAGGAAGAGCATAATACAACAATTATATATGAAAGTATTTAAGTTTTTATTGAATTAAATGATTATAAATTATTTATTTACTATGTATTGAAAAAAATAAATTCCTCCCATATGTTTGTTATTAATACTCTTTTATTGTGTATTGAAGATTGAGACACATGAATGATCTGCTAAGGAGATTTTCTTTTCACAAATCTAATGGATTCAACCCCATATTGATGTAATTGAGTTATCCGTCCATTTGATGATTTTGTTTAATAAATTAGAAAGATTTGTTTTGAAAAACTACATAATGTTTGTTTACGTGTTCCTGTAGTGGGAGTGCCGAGTGTTACTTATATCTTAAGATCATGTTTTGGTATCCAATTAGGTACAAGTAACTTAAACCAAAGTGTAACAAAAGGCAACATTTAACATAAAGATTCTGAATAAGTTGTAAAAATATAAAGTAAGATACTTAGTATACAAATTATAACAATATGTACTTACCCTGTTCAAATTTTCTCACTGTTGAAAGTCAATCATTTTTGTGACACTTTGTTGTTTTAATGCGCACACATACAAATCAGCATTTTGATCACTACTAAAGAACAGTCCTTCTTTTGTAAAAAAACAACTCTGCAATTTCTCAGAATAAAAGATTTGAATATCAGTACTGGTAGGTTAAGAATAGTATATCAATATTACATGACAATTAGGTATTGTTAAAATAAATATTTGGAATTGATTCACATTGTTATGACGTGGCTATAAATGAGTGTAGGAAATAATCACTTGTCATAAATAAATATAATAATTGTATATTATTCCAGGTGGGCTCTACCATCCCAAATGGCTCAAGCTGGATTTTACCACCAACCTTCATCGAGTGGTGACGATCGTGCCATGTGTTTCACCTGCTTTGTTTGTCTAGTTTGTTGGGAGAGAACAGATGAACCTTGGAGTGAACATGAAAGACATTCACCCAACTGTCCTCTTGTCAAGGGAGAATATACCGACAATGTTCCACTTTCTGTTAGTTTTACTTTATTACAAGTTTTAATACTTTTTACTTCCTTCTTACAATTATATGACATTTTATTTACTGTATTTACATTGTAGGTAACAAATGCTACTAGTCCAGCTATTTCACATCCAGGAATCCACATCGTATCGAGGGGAAATTCGGGTGATATATTTTTAACAGGAACCAAAGATGGTGATATTTCTATCTGGAATATTGATTGCAAACTTCAAATGCAACAGGAATTCAAAATATCATTTGAAGAACCTCTATTACAAAATAAAATTTTTGGTCCTTATTCTAGCGTTCGAAATGCCTGGGATGAAGATTTAGATAAAGAAGATGGTAAGTATTTCTATTAAACTAAATATTAACACTATAGTATGTATATGTTCATAGATATTGCAAAACATAATTTTATATCTGACAGAAGGAAATGTTGCCAGCCCTAAAAACTTAAATTTCCTAATAATTATATGTATAATGTAGGTACCTATTTAGTATTTTAATTGATATTTTTATTTGATGGACATCAAGAAATATTATTCTTTTTGCGACTTAATATATAAGTATAAATGTGTGTATTTCAGGTCAAGAATTGGATGTCTCTTCTTTGGCCATAGCAGGGCGATGTCAAAATAAGGAACAACCGTGCTCTAAGAGTGTTTCACCTTCAGTGTCAATGGAAGAGAATGTCGGTCAATGTCGATCTAGACCTTCCATAGTGTGTGGTGTTAATGTAAGAAGCAAAGCAGGATGTGGTACAGTCAAGACTCCCAACATTTGGTGTAACACTGACTTGTCAAGTGTCGTCACCACAAAAGCTGTCGTTCATTCTAGTGAAGCCGTTGAAGCCATGAATTGTGAAAATGAAGCAAAAAATAATAATAATAGTGTGAGAAATAGTTCCTACCTTTTAGTGTATGACTTTGAAGGTAAGTGTGCTCAAACTGTCTCTCCTTTAACAAATGGAAATGGATGCGTCAGTTTAAAAAGTAACAGTGGAAAATCAGGAGGCAGTAAAAAGTGTGGTGGAGTTACAAATCACAAAAGTAGAAATGAAGATTCCAACATATATGACGATATATATTTATCTAAATACATGTGCCTGGAAGATGAACCTGAGCTTTCTCCTGAAGTGGCCTTCGTAGCTGGTCTCAATGACCAAGTCACTTTGATAGACTTCAAATCTTTAGTGGTCTCTTCGAGCAAAGAAAAACAATCCAAATTTGGCCAAATAAACAACTTTGCATCGAAAAATACAGGAACTAATCTGTCAAAGTCAATAGAAGTAATATCTAACTCAAACAATCATTTCTCTATTACACATCCTATTCCAATATCTGATAATCCAACATCGGATATGACCGATATCACATACACCGTAGACAGTAATAAAGTGATAAAGCCATACAATTCTTATCAAACCACCCAAGCTGATTTTAAAAAGATAACTGACCAAATGGGAATCTCCATGCACGAAGAGAACCAATCTCTTAACTATAATCATCTCCCATACATTGGCATTTCAGATATTCTTTATGAATACAAAGACAGTGGAATCAAGATGAAAGTACCATATAGTAAACCTTCAACGACCAAAAGTAGTAATGTTAAAACAACGGAATGTTCAGAAATTGAAAGAAGCTCATCTGATGACACACCACCTCCAGCTTGTACTGCAGTACAATGTTTATCATTTCCTAGCTGTTTGTTGTCTCGCTCAGATCTGTATGTAACACATGTCATTCCGACCAACGATGGAGATCATCTACTGGTAGTTCTCTCAAGTCAACAACAACAAACTAATAATGATGATGACAAACAAATTATTGTCAACGGGTTTGACATTGAAATGGACATTGAACTAGCAGATGATATCTCCAACAATTGTATCATGACTTTACCAACCTCTTACTTTCTCTTATATTCCTTAAACTTTGATTCACCAGTTACTGTTATCAATGAAACACCTCTTAATGTGAAGGAAATAACTTACGGTGAAACTCCTTTAGAAATATGTCTTCTTCCTAACTTTGATGGAAACGTTTCAGGCATCGGATTAGCGGCGACCGTAAGTCGCGACGGGGCACTTAGGTTACTGGACATATCTTCCCTAGAGCCCATCGCTGAAGCTAAAGTTGATTCTTCTAAATTTATATCTGTAGCGTTTTGTGCAAGTTTAGAAAAGTTATGTACGTGTACAGAAAAAGGAGCCATGTACTTCTATGCTGTTCGTGATAACGAAGGTGATTCCACGGAAGAATGTGAAGAAGAGGAAGTAAGAGAATCTGACAATTGGTTGAACCAACAAATACCGTCGAGTGGAATGGATGAGCAAGGATCTGCACCGGTCAGTCAGTCCAACTTACTAGCTCATAAAACTTGTCTTGAAAAGGAAGATCTTGAAAGTCTTATTCAGTTGGCCGGTGTGGGAAGTAAAGGTGACAATGTTGTGGCTTACAGTGCTGTGGTGCCGAGTTGTTGGTGTGAACTGTTGCCAGCACAGAGACCTATATTTGACAACCAAAATTTAAGTAGAACTTGGCGACTGCAAAATACCGCCTCCACATGGGACGAGCATGTTTTAGAACTAACATTACCTTGGAGTTTACCTATTGCTCATGTTGAACTTAAATTCTCTCTACATTCTCCTTGTCCGACTCCACCCAATATTCAAGTTACTCTCCTGAAACAACATTTACATGGTATCGGTCATAGAAAAGACTCATCAAAATGTTTCTCTAGGATAGACGATCAAATTAATTTCAATTTGATGGACTCTGACCATCGGGGTCCAGTGGAAAACCCGGTAGGAAGTGCAGAATACTTGAGAGCGCACAATGCAGAAATATTAGCCGGTCCACTTTCACTATCACAGGGGTTGGATCTTGCTCAACAGTCGGGAACGTTGACATTGACCAGTCCTAAATTATTCAAGGCTAGAGGTAGAACATTACTACTTCATATAAAAACACTATTTGATCCTTCCAAAGAAATGGGTCAGGGAGGAAAAATACCTTCCAAGAAAAATAAGAACATGGATAATTCATCGGAACATTTGTTCACATTGCCCGGCTCTACGGTGGAACGTTTTGCTATTCCGTCTAACAACAAGAAAGTGGAGTTTTACATTGGGTGTGATTGGCTACATGAAATATCCATCACTGTACGAAGCAACAAACACACTGACATACCCCAACAAAGGTTGCAGCGTATTGCCATGTTAGAATCAAATTACTTTTTAGAGAACTTATTAGGTATAGCTTCAAATAATTGTAACAAAGAATCCCAGTGTATGGCTTTAGATTTACTTATTTGGGTTGTCTCTATAAGACTGGCTAGATTTAGAAATGCCAAACATGAATGGACCAATTCTATGGACAACAGTCAATTTGATAATCTCAATGATACAGCCTGTTCTGTGGATAAAGGGAAATGTAAAAACACATTTGCCAACAAATCTGACTCTGAAACACAACAGTTTGAATGTGTCAAGATTTTACAACAAAACATTTCATCTTTAGTTAAAAATTGCATCTTACTTTCCAAGCGAAGTATTGCCAAGAAATGTGTCAAACTGATTCTCATATGTAGTGAGTAAGTATACAAGTTTTTACTTCAATTAAACATATTTACTTTAATGAATATATATATATGTACAATGAATGTCCATTAATGTATGTGTTACATGTATTCCAGAGGGGCCAAGAACCTGGATGAAGAGACATCATTACAATATGAAATGTCCATCTTGGAGAGTGTCAGTGAATGGTTACCATTGATTGGTGGTGTCAGATCAGCTGGTTCTCTCGGTTGGTTCACACAATTGACAATGAGAGCCGTATCACTCGACACAGACATGAGATGTGCTAATATATGTGTTCAACTATTGAGGGATATTGCTACTATTATGAGAGATCACGCCAACCCCTACCATCTCATTTTACGCTCCAGGTATTATTTTACTGTGTCTTACAATTGCTCACATTTATTTTCAACTCTATCTTTGGTGTGAATCAACTTTCATACTATTACTTAAATATTAATTTTTGTGCTCATACAAATAAATTAAATTATATTCTAGTGATTATATTTATTTTCAGATTTGGATTATACGGGTTGCCTATGGAGTCTTCAATATTTGATGTAGAACCTCCTGTTCTGGGAAAGTCTTCATCAATCCCTCTTACTTACGCCACCATAGTCTCAGGAGATACGGGCGGTACTACTTCAAGTGTTCAACAAGAAATTGATTTAAGAGATCTCTATAATCATACAGGTACATACATACCATCATGCCATGTCCCTCTCGGGGTAGGCAGAGAGAACTGTGAACTGTGTTATTTCTATCTTGACACACATACATCGCCTCGTCGACATTCATACATCGTCTTATACATGTTGGTCTGTTGTTCATGCTTCTAAAATTTCTGTCTTTCAAAAAATACCATTCACATGGAAGTGCCATCTCTTCCTTGGGCGGCCCCTACCTCTCATTCCATTCCTATCCGCAATGTATATTTTCTTGGTCAGGTGCTCCTCATTCATTCTCCCCATATGGACAAACCATCTCAATGTGTTCACTTTCATTCTGTTAATGACATCTTTCTTTATCTTACATTCTTTCCTAATGTCATCATTTCTGACCTACATTATTCTATTACAGATTCTTCTTAGCGATCTCAATTCAACTGCATTCACAACTTTAAAACATACCTGTATACCTACACACTATAATAGGCCCAGTATTTCAGTCGGCCCTTAGGAGTTTAACTCAAGTTTAACAAAAATATTGCATATTTCAGTACCTAATCTTCCCTTAAATACGTCACTAAACGACAAATATTTAACTCAACGTTTCTGGCGGATCGCGTGTCTTAATCTTGAGTTAAGTATTGTTTCTAGTCTTTTTCGCCAGATGGCGTACTAATCGCCGCACGCTTTAATGTTTTATTTCATTTTATGCTACAAATAACTATGCATAATAATTATAATCATGATTTATTTTTGTTGTTAAAATAAAGGACTTGATATAGAAGTGGTTCATGTATTTGATATTTATTTTCTTTTTTACATAATTATAATGTATTGCCTGACAACAAACGAAATAAACTGTCAGCCATAATGAAACGTCAGGCACGCAACTTTCTTTTTGCGATGTTTTTTCATCCCACTTTTTAAATTGATCCATCCTGTTTCTATATATATAATGTGTATTCTTAAATTTTCTACATAAGACACTATTTTACCATTATTACCTAGTTCCATATCCATCTGTAAAATGTACATACATTTTGCATTGAAGTACTACGTACGTAGTACATATTCAATGACATTTTTTCACTACAATGTTTGATTTTAATTTAAAAAAAACATCGATCGGTATAAAAAATTGAAAAAGTAACATGCTGTGTAATGAAACAAATAAAATAATGTGTTGTTATAATAATAAAATAATATTTTGTCACAGCTTCGCGTCACGTATCATTTAAGGTTATTACAATTTTGACAGATGCGTTATAGACAATAACCATAGAAAAACGTAAAATATATCTATAGTTGAAGATTACGTAACTGACGTTTCATTTTGCACTGAAATATGCGAATGAAATTTAATCTTCCCTAAACTTTTAACTTGGATTACCAAATCCAACGATTTAAGGGCCAACTGATATCTCGGGCCATAGGTACATATTAATAGATAATAATTATGTATTTCAGGTAAAAGCAGCTTAGGTTGGTGGTGGAGAGAGAAAGTTGGAGTGTCAGGGTTGGGTGAAGTGATGGCACTACGAGTGTCCTGCCATAGTGCATCTGATGGCACACAACTTGAGACTCCGCCACTACACGGAGATACGTCTGCTCCCACCGCAGATCATTCACAGGTGGGTACAATAGTACTTAGCTGCTAGAGGTACTTAGTTGATAATATTACATATATTGGTACAGATGGATGTATTTGATGCATGAATTTGATATTTTCAGTGCAATAACGGTAATATGATTCCGTGGCAACAGTTGATACAGCAACCACCGCAACAAGTTCTCGTTATAAAAAGGATGCATTCAGGATCCAGACATTTTGTTGTCCTTGACTTTGGACATCCTGTCAGATTAACTGATTTGGTAAGACCTCTAACATCTCTCTATTACACTTGTGTGTGTGTGTGTGTGTGTGTGTGTATGTATGTTTCAATCAATACTATGTTTATTTTGTAGATAATTCCTGCCTGTAGTGAATTGGTTACATTAAGTATACACATATGGTTAAATAGCGAAGATCAAGATAGTACAAGACTGGTACAAGTACCAGACATATCAGATAAAAATCTCATTATGACGGACATACAACCTCCACCACTATGCAGATATTTAAAGGTAAAATTACATTAATTTGTTGTTATATGTTGGTACCTACATAGGTATATCAGATATAATATATAATATTTATATTCACTATACTTGTTGTTACCATCTCTTATATATTATCATTTACAGATAACAACAATTGGTCGTTACAATATGTCAACCACTAGATGTAAAATACCACTTGGATGGTTTTTTGGTGAAATTGCAGACACTGGATTGAACTGTGAACAATCTCATTTGAACACTCTCACAGCTTTACATCAAGATCTCACATGCAGATTTAGGTAAATTTCACATATTATATGAATATGTACATATTTATACATATTATCTTATTATGTCCATTAACTAATATAAATATCTCCATGTGTCCAATTTTCAGATTAGCCACAGGTAAATTAACAGACTCGTTAGACCCATACTTGTCTCTTTCTGGTGGAAATGCATCTCATATGACTGCATACCTGGACAACCAAGTAGATACTAGAGTCAGATCCGCTTATCAGGTAAATTATTTAATTATTGTTATTTCCTTACCTTTCTAACACTGCTTATCTTACTTTATTTATGAAGATATTTGTATATGCCAATGTAGGAATGTCTGGAACTACAGCAGCAAATGAACACTGTGGAGAGAGTGATGGAGAAATTCAAACCGTTGTCCGGTAGGAACTCTGAGGATATAGAAAACAATATCTTGGATGACCTTCAGAAGCATCCTCCTGTGGCACTACTCAAGCAAACTTCTACAGACAAATTGAGAGCTATAGCTGAGGAAATCACAGACATACTACTCTACATTTGTTTTGAGTGTGAAAACAATTTAACCAAGGTACACTTTTATATGTACTTAACTCTTAACATTACCACATTATCACATACAAATGTGATGAAGTAGGTAATAAATTATAGAAAATGGTCAGGTTTTTATAAACTATTTTTGATTGGTATATAATTTCAGCGTCCTGTAGTGAGCGTCAGTATGGCGTGTTGCGATGTAATGATCCAATGGTTGGTAGTGATGGGTGGCAACGGTGGACCTCGATTACAAGCTGCTCTGGCATCAGTGTTGGCGCGACTGTGTTGCACTCAACCATGGTGGGGAGCGTTCCTCGCTGATACCATCGCAAACCTATACAGTCCTGATAATACGCTCATATTCCCACAAGACAGGTACCTACTAACATGTATATGTATATATTATATATATATAGGTAATATTTGTAGAAGTAATCTCATTGTCAAATGAATATTATTTCAGAGTGCTGATTCTACTGGTGTACATGGGACGTAAGAGTGTATGGCGAGGTGGTGTAGTGGAATGTGTCAGCAGTCTCATCTCTCGCTTGTTGCCTCATGAGGTCTCCACATCGCCCGTATGGCAGACAACAGATCTGTCTCTTCTCGCTTGGCTACTTGTCTATCTGGCCGCCTTACTGGACACAGCTCAACCCAAGGACTCGTGTAAGTCATACATACCTACCAATACAAATATGTATACTGTTGTACAAATATTACAGATAGTGTATCTGTATGTATATATGTATTGTGTTCTTTAGCAGCAGCATGGTGTAGATGGGACTATCTATCTGGCAACAGTGTAACAGGGGGCGGTGCAGGTAGCAGCGGTGTTACAGGAGCCACAGTAGCAGGTTCTGGTAGAGCAGGAGGACCGGCTGCCAGATTACATCGCAGGAAACAACACAAGAGACTCTTCCACCATCGACTTGAGGAACTGGAGGCTGTCAGAAAAGCATTTCAAGTTCAGGTCATACGTCTGTCTATCTAATTATGGCATAATTTAGCCTATATTAATTATTGCAATCTAATATCAAAAGAAATGGTATTTTCCTATGTAATATTTTGTCTATAACTTGTTTGTTTTTATAAGTAAAAGTACCTATTATTTACAGATCTCCAAATTATTGAACTTTTCTAGCATTTTATTATTTATTTTATTGCAAATTCCTTTGAAGACTATTGAAATCTATACATACATATTTGAAAGTTTATTCTTTTGTCATTTACAAATTTTGTCATGAAAAATGTCTTTCAGTTAGGTATGTAGGTATATACTGTAACTGAAGACATTACATTCAATTAATTATAGGTATTTAAGAACGTAACATTGAAAAAATGATCTGAATGTCTTCAATCATTAAATTTCCATGACTGCAAGAGGTACAATTTGTACATACATAGAGTCAAATATTTCACAATCCATCAAATGCATCTGAATTATGCACTGTACAAGTTATGTTTATTATTATGATGTGTATGTAGATCTTGTTTACATATTTATATTTTACATTGTGATAATTATTTTGTTGACAGGCACTTACGGCACTTTCAAGCCAAGCTGCAAACCTATCTCAACATCACACCAATGATTTGAATCACACCATCAAAACCCAAGAAAATATTTTCAAAACAACCCTCAAGCAACATTGGGTTAAGGTACACCACACCTACTTATCATATCTTATCTTATCTTTATCTAGGTACCTTTAGTTACCTTCTCTATTAAATAATATTTATAATATGTATAGGTACACAAGACTAATGATTTTTATTTTTAGCGTTTTGAGGACTTCATTCAAAATAGAATATCAATATTAAACAAGAGAGTGTCGGGAAGTTCGGGCAGTGGGAGGGCGGGAAGTTCAGGAACAAGAGATGAAACCCAAGTTGGAGGAGATCCTAGACTACCACCTCCACCACCTCCTCTATTGCCTCAACATCTCGCTCTGCAACTTGCTAGGGGACTCATCTCCCTTATTCTTTCTATGGATTTCACCTGCAATACTGACTTGCTGCTTTTGGCTTGCAAGGTAAAATTATTATTATAATATATGTAGATTATAATATGTATTGTGTATGCACAATTTATTGTCTATGTATTTATGTATTTGTGTGTTGTTATATTTCAGGTTGTTGGAAGATTGAGCGGTGTCTGCGGTGGATTACCACAAGTTGTGAGAGAACATCAAGTCTTGGGACTACTGAGGGCCGCTTGTTCTCCGGCTCCGTGGCATCAACATACCATACTTACATTATTACAAGTAACTAACTAACATTACATATATAATGTAATACTTTGTTTATTATCTCAGACCTTTCTATACATTAATATATTAGTACACTTTACCTACATATCCATTTAATAAATTTCAGGATTTAGTTGAATATGATAGAACGGGTTGGCGCGGACCAGTTCTTCCTCCGTCAATACTTCCATTAATCCAAACAGAAGCACCAGATGGCACAATACAGTGGCACACGGCACAAAATGTACCAATATCATTTGCACACGATCTTAGACAGGCAGATTCTGATATTCCATCAACTACTCCTGAACCATGTTCTACTATACTTGAAATGCCGCGTGAGTCTCACAATAATATATAATACAACATTCATTCATTCATTAATTATACAACAGATGTCGTGTACACACATATTTGATAATATATTTATTTATTTTCAGCTTCGGGAAGTACAGCTTTGCTACCATCTCTTCTGGAATCAGATGATTCTGATATTGAAGAATTTTTTGATGAATCATCGCAGAAACCTTCATCATTAAAAAAGAACTATCCCAAAGTTTCAGTTAATCCATTAAATGGGTAAAATTGTTTTTCTACTTATTAACAATAATATTGTGTTCAATTGATACAAACTAATACGGAATATGTGATTGAATACTGGCAATTTTTTTATCAAATTGTCAGTATTTTCTAGTCTTAAACAAAACTTACACATCACACATAACTTACTTACATACATTTAAAAGAAATGTGTGAATTTTCTATATTGAATCAGTGAAATTGGTTTTATTTTGCCCCAAAAAACAAATGACTGAAACCATTATAATTATTATGATTGAAAATCAAATTAACTATTACAGCGCGGCTGACAGGTCTCCCGAAACTAACCAACATTTACTCCCTTTCAAATCAACGGTCGGCGCCTGACACACTAGGACTAGAACAACACGTACTAATGCACTTAAAATGACATATTTATTGTAACTACTGCATTCTACATATTGATTTTTATATGATTTTACTTGAGGCAGAAAAATAATAATAATTTTTTTTTACTACGCAATACAAATGACATAATGTGTTGGACTTATTGCAATTTGTAGCAGTCAACCACAGGACACTAGTAATTATTAATTTAGTGAATTTGTTGTAATAAATTGTATATTTTCAGAGGGTCCATAGCAGTGGATGCTCGTCTGGAATCTGGTATAGAACTATCTGGCGAAGTGTTAGTGCGGAGGCTGTCCCTGTTGGGGGGTGGAGCTCTAGCATCGGCAGTCCACTCTCCTCCTCCACCCCCACCTCTGCACTCCCTGTCGCAAGAACCTCCCCCTTCCTCCTCGTCCTCCTCCTCCTCCTCCTCTACATCCCCACATCTACAGGGACCTTCATCTTCCACTCCACACTCTCCACCGACTACCTCATCCAAAGACTTGACTCTTATGCTTCGACATTCTTTTCACATCTTATTCACCGAATTAGAAACTCAGGTACCTTCATTCATTCATTTCAATGTTTATTTTACATACGCCTTGGTAAAAAATTATTTAACTGTTATTATATATGTATATATATATATATATATTACTTAGGATGATAGCAGTCACATGGAACGGGTTCTTCAATTGTGGATCACTCTTAATGGTAGCAGTTGGGGCGTGTCCAACACAACTCCACCAGCTGACTGTGTACTTACACCCAAGATCAAACTGTCCACACCGGCCATCACATCGCTTATACATGCCCTTAACAGGTTTCTTTATATTTCAATACAATATTGTCAATGTATGTAGGTATGTGTTGTCAATCCATACTTTATATACTAGTTGCATGTAACACATGAGATCCAACTGTCGATAGCGATAGTATGTATAGTTTTAGAATAAGTACCAAACTATAAATCTATAGATACAAATTATTGAATATTTTAAGATATTTTGTTTTCTATACAACACATGTACCTAGGTATAAGTATCAAACTATTAAGTCTTCTTACACATTGTGTATAAGTGTCTGCCATACAAATTGTATGAAGCGATGTCGTCACTAAATTAATTTTTTATAAATATTGAGATGTACTTCTACAATATTAATGTTTTTTATAGAAAATTAAATTATCTAGTTGGGGTGTTTCGGCTTTTTTCAATATTTTTTTTTTAATTGGAGATATAGGCAGTTAAACTCATAAATTTATCATAAACAAAAATTTCTTGATAAAAAATGTTTGAGAAACCCTGGAATTTTTTTTAAAAAAACTAATTTGAGATTTTGTATTTGTCTATGTTTATACCAAATTTCAGCGTTCTAGCTTTTATGATTTCTGAGATACATGGAAAAATAAACCAATATTTTAAAAGTTGATAACCCCTGACTGAAATAAAAATTCACAATTCTGAGTATAAAAGTTTTGTAAGCCTATAACTGTTTATATATTCTGAAAATTTGGGCTCTGTAAATTGAGCGGATCAAAAGTTATAAAGGGGGGACGGACACACAGGCACACACACACACACAAACAGACACACAAAACTCACATAAAATATTCTACTCCAAATTCTGAGTAAATCCATGTATGGGAACATATATGCTGCGAGGCCTCTAGTTGGTGTTATTAGCATGCAAAAAGTCCACTACACCATACAAAATGTTCCTTGGTAGGTACACGCTTTGATCGACAGTTGGTTTGATTATATTTATCTTTTTCAGACAAACAAATATTTCCTTGAGATGTTGGGTACTTGCCTTCCAGTGTCTCTCGTGGATTGCCAACTCTCCCAACAATGCACCAATCACAGTGAGTATCTATCACAATATGCCAATATACATTTATGTATAAATATAGATTTCATAACATATATAATATGATGTATTTTATTTATAGGAAATATCTATACCAGAATGTATGGCCGGTGTCATGTTGGAGGAAAGTCAATTTGCTGAGATGATTGTTAAATTCCTTTCTTCAAATCATTCTACTGATCTAACATCAAATGGTGGAGATAAATTCTGTGTATGTTATTATTCTTTATTATTATTATTAGTTGGTATAATTATATTTTGTCCATTATAGTTAGTGGTTTATATAATGACTTATATTATTACTGTGCAGGTTGGTCCTGTAGCTTGTGCCACCTTATCGTGTCTGTTGGGCCGTGTTGTGTCTCGAGTACCGACTGTGGGACGAAGTATGTTACTGAACTGTGTGACAATGATAGCTGGTCCCGGAGGAGCGTTACGACTCGCCATCGGTCCAGTGGATGCTCAAAAAGAGCTTCTGCGTGATGCAAAGTCTCATGTATACTCGTATAATAGTGAACATCTAGAAGATGCTATGAACCTCATACAAAGTGCCGGTTTGTAAATTTATATAACTTACCTATTTCAATGTAACTTTTTGAAATATATAATATGTGTTTGCATAATGTTACACAGAACAGATTTGAGTATATCAATTGGTCAATTTTATTATTAAATATTATAATCTTTTCATTCCTACAAATAATATTTAGTAAAACATATTTCAACACGAAATATTGTACTAAGTTTAGTTTGTCCATTGACAATTCTTGATAGAACTCCATTGTATGTACATATATTACAAATATAAAAAAATACTTAGTATTTGTTCTATTGAAATTTATTTGATTATCGAGGCGTTTCGTGCAAGGCACATCGTCAGAATAATTCCTCGTCATTATTCTGACGATGTGCTTTGCGGCGCGAAACGTGTCATTAACTATTACCAAGTATTTTTGTGTAATATATGTACAGGAAATATTGTACCTATTTGTTTCTACATACTTTTGAATGTCATCAATTTTCCAATAATCTGCACTACACTACAGCACAGCACAGCCCAGCACAGGAACCCAGGAAGATCATAAGGAAACAAACATTTTATGTAATCTCAATACATTTCAGCTATCCTGGCTCAGTCTGCTTGTGTGACATGGGGTATGGAGTCATTTGGTATTGGAGAATCCTCTTCCAACGGTAGCTCCAATGAGTCCAGTGGTGGAGCAGTATTGGGAGGGATGTTGGCGGAAGCTTTGGGTGGATCTACAGATTCTGTTCGTCCTTCACGACCTCCCGATAGAAGAGAACTCATTGTTTTATTGTTGAATTTTGTTGGTGGTCTCATTTTGATGTCTGTTAATGCACCATCTTCTGAGGTATACTAACTTTCCTACTTTATTATACATATGTACATGTACAAACAAACATTGTCGGCCTTGTCTGGCTCAGTTGGTTAGGTATCTGACTACTGATCCCAAGGTCCCAGGTTCGATTCCCGGTAGAGACACAATTTTTAATTGTGTTTTCAGTCTGGATCTGTGAGATGATTAGTATCGTAAGACTCCAGAATGTGTCAACTTGCTTGTTATTGGGTGCGTGTTAAATTAATATTTGACATAGTACTTGTTTGTTGCCCAAGAAGCAATATAAAATAAAATAAAATTTGTGGATATTTAATTGAAGTAGGCATATTACTACATTTTATAGTAATAACCTCATAATAAAGTATAGACATATACCTAAATGTAATAACTTTAATAATATAAGTTTGTTGCATTCAAACAGGGGATTTAAAAAAGAAACGTTAAATAACACTATAAATAGATTTACTTGTTTGGTTTTTCTGCAGTTATTATGGAAAATTGGTCTTATACTGTCAAATGAATGGGAGATATAAGTTGGATACTTCATCTGGTTTTTCAAATTTTAGACACAATATTGATCCATTTACTTATCTACAACCTAGACCTGACCTGACCTGACCTGACCTGACCTGACCTGACAATTATTTAATACTGTTGTTGTTGTTGTTTATGTATTACCTATATTCCTAATTTTGGTTATCATAAGTGACATATATTATTTTGTTATCATAAGTATCATGTTTTATTTTTAGTTATCTTTTACATTGGGTATGTCTCTTTTTTGTGTTTTTTCTCAAACTATATAAGATTGCTGTATGATTTATTATGTGATGATATGGTAGGTAGGTAGGTAGGTAGGTAGGTACTTGATTTGTAGAATCCCCTCCAAAACTCGAGTGTAAACTATAATTGTGGGGTAATGTTAATAAATATTAAGTAACTGTATTATATATATATATATATATATGTATGTATTGTATCTATTACATTATGTATAAATAAATAATAGGTAACAACCAGATGCTTTACAGGACTCACTCAGAAAAAGGATCTTTTTGGTAATTTGACATTGAATTTTGGCATGAGAAGAGGTTCCGATGAAAATAGAAAGTAATCTATATTATGCAAGAAAACAACTTGATTGTGAGTGAGTGAGTGAGTGAGTGAGTGAGTGCTATATATAGCAAGCGTGATTGTAGTTAAGACAAATATTACTTAATAAACGTAGAGAAGCCTTAGGAAATTTACATACGGCAATATACTCGCCACTTGCGCAACATGCAAGGAAGTGTATTTTATTTTTATTATTATTATTATTATTAGAAGCCAAACAAATAAATCTGGATAATTTTTGAGCAACGCCAAATAATGAATTATATAGGTAATGTATGATACTATTATTTAATGTGTATTGTATTAATATGGTATATTTTTAGTATTATTTAAAGTTTTTTAAATTCTCCCTTTATCGCTAAATTTTGCATATCGCAGTAATGGCAAATGTAATGATAAATAAATATATTATATTTTAGGATCCTGTACAAGTTGTGGAACAAACATCCGCGGATGAAAGTCAAACAGATGAAAGTAAGGCTCAACAAACTTCAAATGATTCTTCACCTTCTCCTGCCCATTCTTTCCCGTGTCTCGCTGATAAAGGTAATCAATCAATTATACCACCTTATGTGAAAGTACATACATAGGCCCGGTATTACAGTCGGCCCTCAACTCATTGAGTTTGTTAAACTCAAGATTAATGTTAAGGGGAAATTTAATCCATTTACGTATTACAGTGCAATATGATATGTCAGTTACTAAATCTTCAATTATAGACATATTTTACTTTTTCTGTGGTTATTATCTGTCAAATTTTAAATAACCTCAAATAATACCAACTACAAAACGGGACGCTACCACTTGAAATACTATTGTTTTATTATTCAACATGGTTAATTTAATTTTTTTCACCAAAATAATGCTTTTAAATGCCCATGTTCGTTTCAATATGGCTGTCAGTTTGTTTTGTTGTGTGGCGCCACCGTCGATACAACTAACGCCTCTAGTGATAGAACACTGAAATTACACTCGTTGCCTAACGCCTCTAGTGATAGAAACTGAAACTACACGTGTTGCCTAGCAAATGACAGTTGACTCACCGTTAAGTACTTAATCCGCCAGAAACGTTAAGTCAAATATTTGTCGTTTTAGTGACGTATTTGAGGGAAGATTAGGTCTAAACGGACACTGTAATACGCTATATTTTTGTAAAACTTGAGTTTAGCTCTTAAACTGAGACTGTAATAGCGGCCCATAGTTGTCTCTATTCAATTTATTTCACTAACATGTTATTTGAAATACATGTTCTCTTATCCATCAACAGAAATATACTATCTCAAAATAAAAAGTGGAGTCCATTAGATGTTATTTACTATATTAATTTACATACCTAGATAATAATACATTAATCACATTTTTATTTTGTAGTTTTACAACTATATCCAACCATGAAGAGAATATTTAAAACATTGTCAATATGTTCTGCACCAAATATATCTGTTCTCTCAAATTATGGTAAGTCATTTTGTATTATGGTCTTTATCATCTTTATATCAATCTATAATATGTGAATATAGTTTGAAGGAAATTATTGATCTTTCTTTATTTGTATGTACCTAATATCTACCTACATATACATACATACATATGTACTTATATTGTACATAATATGTTGCATTTCTGTTGTAGTTATAAACCCAGAGCACATAGAGAATTTGTCTGTTGGAGATGCTTTATTTAAGTTTGCATGCAGATTGTCTGATGCGGCAACACATCCAAGATTAATGTTGACTCCATTATTGGACTTTGTTGGTAAGTACCTACTAGGTGCAGGCAGTAATCTGAAACATTACATAGGTACCTACATTCAAGCGGCAAGGAGTAGTAAAATATTGTAATGTTTTAGGCAATAGTGATGAGTGTCTATCAGAAGGTATGGTGTTGTTGATCCTCCGCTATCTGGAGACATGTAACGGTGCCCTGTCATGTTGGGTCTCGATGGGAGGGTGTGAAGCTGTCTGCAGTCGTCTGGTCAGAGCACACCGAGCTGCACCGGGACCTCGACCATCTCTGGTCGCTGCACTTCACACACATCTCAGAAGACCTCCACCAACAACACATTTGTCTCTCTCTGATAAAATACCTCCACCTGATTTACCAGAGGGACTGCTCAACTATGCGCCATACAGTGAGTCAATAATATTTATTTGTACAATATTACATATTATGTTTTATTGGGACCTAATTGTGTTATTACTATGTCAATTCAGGTAATATCAGTTCAAGTAACCCAAGTAGTCAGTCAGCCGAGGCACTGTTGGGTGTGGCAGCTGGTGGCAGCAATGGTGTTGGCAGCGGTGGTGCCGGGACGGGAGGTGGGGGTGGTGGAGCGGGAGGTGGTGCAGCCCACAGAAGGGCAAGGTCAGCAGCCTGGAGTCATCACTTCTGTAGAACTGAGGGTTCTGTTGATCTGTCTGTTCGTCTACCACATGCCATACTCCTTCATGAAGTACAACTACAACCACACCTATCAACATTGTCCAGTTAGTATTTACAAAACTTTTATATTTATACACTTATTATTTTATATTTATGTGTTTATTAATAGTGGATTGTAATAAAAATTAAATGTTATAATTAATATTTTTGTAGCTTGTCCGAGTGCAGTTAGTTTGGAAGTTTGTGCCCAAGGATGTGTTCTAACACCACTTGGACCACCACAATCAACCGCTGGAATGACATTCATCAGATGTAAACTTGTTCAACCACAAGTTGTCACTACTGTTCTGGTAATCATTACATTGCTCAATATATTAATATTGTCCGAGTGCGGTTAGTTTGGAAGTTTGTGCCCAAGGATGTGTTCTAACACCACTTGGACCACCACAATCAACCGCTGGAATGACATTCATCAGATGTAAACTTGTTCAACCACAAGTTGTCACTACTGTTCTGGTAATCATTACATTGCTCATTATATTAATATTGTCCGAGTGCGGTTAGTTTGGAAGTTTGTGCCCAAGGATGTGTTCTAACACCACTTGGACCACCACAATCAACCGCTGGAATGACATTCATCAGATGTAAACTTGTTCAACCACAAGCTGTCACTACTGTTCTGGTAATCATTACATTGCTCATTATATTAATATTGTCCGAGTGCAGTTAGTTTGGAAGTTTGTGCCCAAGGATGTGTTCTAACACCACTTGGACCACCACAATCAACCGCTGGAATGACATTCATCAGATGTAAACTTGTTCAACCACAAGCTGTCACTACTGTTCTGGTAATCATTACATTGCTCATTATATTAATATTGTAACTTTAAATCATGTTTTAGATACGCCTCTACAGGCCACGTGACAGTTCTAACATGGGACTCTTGAATATCAGAATTTTGGGTACTGCAGCTTTCTCTATGTCATCAAGTATAGAAAGAATGGATGACAAATTAGCCAATACTAGGTAAAGTGTTATTTTTATTATATACATACTGAGTGCATATCATAATGAGTGGAAGCACTATTATAAGCAGGTGCCTCGCATCAAAGCTAACAAAAAGTGAATGAATGTGACAATAATGTAATGGGTGTAGGATATGGTTTAGTATGACGGACATGTAATGTATGTAATGTAATATTATATACCTACTTTCAGTGTTGGTTGGGCCCGAATATTGGTGAGTTGTGTTGGAAATAGTGCAGAAGGTCGCAGTAGATGTTGTGGTGTTCCTGGTCTAACTGAGGCAGCTGCGGGTCTTCTCTTGGGAGGAGCTGCCCCACCTTCAGTCACTGAACCACTTCTCAGGGCTCTTGGAGCAGAACCATCCACAGCTTTGCATGTCATACATTTAATATTGCGAAACGCTCATGTGCCTCATAATCAAGGTAATTATATAATATCTTCTATTTGTCTCTCTATTTTAATGTAGAACAGCTGAGACAACATCAATATATTGTTAATTTGTTTATTAATTTTCAGGATACCAATATCAATATTCCAGTCAATCAAATACAGCAGTGGATGGTGCATGTGATCTTCTATACCAATTATGTACTTTACAAGATGAACTTTCCTCACAGAGAATTAAAGAGTACATTGAATGGTTAAGTGATTGTGGTGAATCTGCTATTGCTCTCCATCGACAAAGAAATTCAGATAATAACTTTACTAGTGTCAATTTTACCTTCAATACCAAATATCTGAGCAGTGTTTATGTCCAGTGTTTGTCTTCAGTATTGTGGTCGGCTAAGGAGAGACCACAACAATATCAATTAGAGAGCCTTATTACTCTACAATTATTTGATATTGTTTATAAATGGGTAGCGATATTACCAAAAGATGCATCATTGAAGAAAGCGTTGGATGCAGGTATATATTATGTATTATTATTATTATATATATATATGTTATTATTAAGTATTTTGGGGATAACCCGCGTCATATATCAACATATTTTGTACTCGCGAAAACCTTAGATTTAACATATATATATATATATATATATATATATATATATATATATATATATATATATATATATATATATATATATATATATATATATATATATATATAGATCCCACTACACTTTTTGCGTCCGCCAAATATCCGACGGATCGGCGTCCACCACTTCTACATATTATTTTAGTTTTATCTCACTGAATTTAGCGTTATTTGTAGCTCACAATCATTGTAGGCATAAGGTTTTTCTTATAATTTTCAAAATATAAATATTCAGTTTTATCCTGTTTTGGTACGTTTGATACGTCTTTTTCATACTTGCGTCCAAGTGTATATTTTTTGTATATTTTATATATGTCTTCCTATATTTTTCACGTCCATTTTTTTATCTTTATTACTGCTTCCGGAGTATATTTTTTGTATATTTTATATATATCTTCGTATATTTTTCACGACCATTTTTTTATCTTTATTACTGCTTCCGGAGTATATTTTTTGTATATTTTATATATATCTTCGTATATTTTTCACGACCATTTTTTTATCTTTATTACTGCGTCCGGTGTATATTTTTGTATATTTTATATATTTCTTCATACAGTTTACACGTCATATTCTTCTATCTTTATTACTACTTCCGGTGTATATTAAAAAACTTTCGTATGTATAATTGACATCGTTCTTGCGTCCATGTGTATATCATTCGATATTTTTTATTATTTTTTAACTTTATTACTACGCCGACCGCCGTGGGACAGTTGGTAAGCCGTTCGGTTTCTGTGCGGGCGTCCTGGGTTCGAATCCCAGCAGAGGAGATATTTATTTAAATTCATTTCTCACGCAAATATTGATATTGTATATTTCTACGTGGTTAAACCATCGGCTTCGCCCAAAATCTGACCTTCGGAGACTTGAAACCATAGATAAAATCCTGCAGATAAAATCCAATGTAGGATAATACTGATAAAATCCTGATTTCGGTGAAAACATAATAATTTACAATCGTATTTATTTTCTTATGAATCATGATGCAATAATAATGTAAGTACCTACTTAGGTACATATTTCACTACGTACAATAAAATATATTATAGGCATAGAAAATAAACTGTCACCAAGCTTTAAAATATTCTTTTACCCTTTATATTAATTTAATTTTTAATATAGATGCCGGTGTGTCAAAAATATGCGCAAGTCGAGCTTCTTTTATAGGATAATGCACACCCGCTCGCACCTGCCGATGGTAACCCCACATTGTGTGGATCGCATTGAGGATCAATCCATGATAGTGTACAGTATAATACCAATGATTAACAATAAAATGAATGAGTTTGTTAATATTTTATTTATTTACATAAGGTACAAAAGAATATCATTATTAAACAATAATAGTAGGTATTCAACATTCATTTCGAAATGAGTGTTGTATACTATTCAATATCACATTCTAAATAATCATGGACAATCATATATATTTTTACTAGTTGCATGTAACTCATGAGATCCAACTGTCGATAGCGATAGTATGTATAGTTGAAGAATAAGTACCAAACTATAAACACTTAAATCCAAATTATTGAATATTTTAAGATATTTTGTTTTCTATACAACACATGTAGGTATGTTTGTCAAGATAGGAAAGTATGGAGGTCAGTCCTTTTATCCTACCCAGAATATGAAATCAGCATGATGGTATGTGTGTATGTTCGGAGATTTAAGTATCAAACTGTAAATATGTACTTACATATAATATTGTGTATAGGCGACTGCCATAGAAATCGTATGAAGCAATGTCTTCACTAAATTCAATTTATATAAATTTGAGATATGTACTACTTCAATGTTACTATGTTTTATAGAAAATTAAATTATCTATTTGGATTGTTTCGGCTTTTTTCGATATTTTTAAAAAATTAGGAAATATAGGCAGTTAATCACATATATTTAACATAAAAAAATGTTTTTCTTAATAAAAAATGTTTGAGAAACTCTGGAATTTATTTGAAAAAATTCGTTTGAGATTTTGTATTTGTATATGTTCGTACCAATTTTCAGCGTTCAAGCTTTTATGGTTTCTGAGATATATGGAAAAATAATGTATAAATTCAAAAGTTGATACAAAAATATCCTGACTGAATGATACCCTGACTGAAACAAAAATTCAAAATTCTGAGTATAAAAGTTTGGGCTCAATTTTTTTTAACAATTTTTATAAAAATTGAATTTAGTGACGACATTGCTTCATACAATTTGTATGGCAGTCGCTTATACACAATATGTAAGAAGACTAACTTAATAGTTTGATAGGTACTTAATATCCAAACATACATACAGAACCATCACGCTGTTTTCATATTCCGGGTAGGAAAAGAGGACTGACCTCCATACTGTCCTATCTTGACATACATACCAACATGTCTTAAAATTTTCAATATTTTGTATTTATGGGTTTATAGTTTGATTCTTATTCTTCAACTATACATACTATCGCTATCGACAGTTGGATCTCATGTGTTACATGCAACTAGTATAATAAAAATCCATGATATCATTCCATCATTTTAAACTCAGATTGTCTATTTTAAAGTTTTAAAAATGATATAAGAGGAACTTAATTTGGAAATGTGGCAACAATATCACGAGGTGCACTTTTAAGTGGAACACAGAATAACCTTATTAGGAAATGGCGTGATAGTTATGAATGCAAATGTTTTCTTTCTGCACACTGACGATGGACAGTCTGTTAATAGATGCCCATGTATAAATTTAATGTAATCAAAAAATTACCTTAAATTTATTTAATAAATTTAAAGCAGATCAAAAGTTATAAGGGGAAACGGACTCACACACACGCGCACACACAGACACACGAAATGTTCTACTCCGAATTCTGAGTAAATCCGTGTATGGAACATATATGCTGCGAAGCCTCTATGTTGGTGTTTCATGACTTCAAAATTGGAAAAGCCGTGAAAAAAGTAGACCCTGTATACAATTCTCGCGTATCCTGGCTTGAAACATTGTCGATAGGTATGTTAAGTGAACAAAGTTCTCTTGAACAAATCGACAGTTGAAATATGTAATTAAGATAAACGCAAAAAAACAATAATAAACTAGTTGCATGTATTGTAATACATGAGATCCAACTGTCGATAGCGATAGTATGTTAGTTGAAGAATAAGTACCAAACTATAAACCCATAAATACAAATTATTGAATATCTTAAGATATTTTGTTTTCTATACAACAGATGTAGGTACCTATGTATGTCAAGAAAGGACAATATGGAGGTCAGTCCTTTTTTCTAACCAGAATATGAAAACAGCATGATGGTATGATTGAAGATATTATATAGAACATAAGATATGCTGCGAAGCCTCTAAGTTTGTGTTTTTTACATGTAATAAGTCCACTACGACATACAAAATGTTCCTAATTCGCGCATCTTGGCTTAATACTGTCGATATGTTTAGATAAATAAAGTTAGTACAACGTCTGCCGGGTTTCGCTAGTTAAGTAATATTTTAAAATTTTGTTGAAAGTATCATTATTATTTTATTTTCTTGGCAAATACAGGATACTGTGGTGGGTTCGATAGAGAATGTGTAACAAGAGTTAAGCTAAACGATCGCTAATCAATGTGTTATCTGATCTGCGTGACGAACCGGAAGTCTATAATACAAACCTAAATCCCTTTTACGGAAGTGTAGAAATTTTGTTTACCACTGACAAATTTCTATTTAAGCCGGGACGCGGCCGATCTATGGATTGAAAAAAGGTTAAGTAATTAAACGCACTCCTCAAAGTTTCACTGTAAATCATTGATTTCAATAATATACGGAGTAAATGAAATGACCCTTGACTTGTTACGTACAAATACGCGGCCGTCGATACAAAAATTGGATGGACCAAGATTGGATAGTATCCGTAGGTTATAATATTCTCTTTGAACACTAGTTGCATCGTTGCATGTATCGTATGAGATCCAACTGTCGATAGCGATAGCATGTATAGTTGAAGAATAAGTACAAAACTATAAACCCTTAGATTATATATAATTCTATGTATAAACCCATAAATCCAAATTATTGAATATTTTAAGATATTTTTTTTATACAGCACATGTTGGTAAGTATGTCAAGATAGGATAGTATGGAGGTCAGTCATTTTTTCCTACCCAGGGAATATAAACAGCCTGATGGTTTGTTTGTATGTTTGGAGCTTAGATTATATATGATATGGAGATTAATTATCAAACTATAAAGTCTTCCTTGATATCGTGTATAGGTGACTGCCATACAAATTGTATGAAGCGATGTCTTCACTAAATTTAATATTTACTAGTTGCATGTAACACATGAGATCCAACTGTCGATAGCGATAGAATGTATAGTTGAAGAATAAGTACCAAATTATAAACCCATAAATACAAATTATTTAATATTTTAAGATATTTGTTTTTCTATACAACACATGTAGGTATGTATGTCAAGATAGGATAGTATGGAGGTCAGTCCTTTGATCCTACCCAGAATATGAAAACAGCATGATGGTATGTACGTATGTTTGTTTGGAGATTAGTATCAAACTATTAAGTCTTAGATATTGTGTGAAGGCGATTGCCATAAAAATTGTATGAAGCAATGTCGTCACTAAATTCAATTTTTATAAAAATTATTTAAAAAAAGATTGAGATGTGCTTATACCATGTTAATATTTTTTATAGAAAATTAAATTATCTAGTTGGGGTGTTTCGGCTTTTCTTGATATTTTTAAAAAAAATGGAAATATAGGCAGTTAAACTCATAAATTTATCATAAAAAAAATATTTTTCTTAAATCTAACTTTTATGGTTTCTGAGATATATGGAAAAATAAACCAAAATTTCAAAAGTTGATAACCCCTGACTGATACAAAAATTCACATTTCTGAGTGTAAAAGTTTTGTATAAAAATTTGGGCTCTGTGAATTGAGCGGACCAAAAGTTATAAGGGGGAGACAGACACACACACACACACCACACACACACACACACACACCCTCTCACACACACACACACACACACACACGCACGCACGCACGCACGCACGCACGCACTCACGCACGCACGCACGCACGCACACACACACACACACACATAAAATGTTCTACTCCGAATTCTGAGTAAATCCATGTATGGGAACATATATGCTGCGAGGCCTCTAGTTGGTGTTATTAGCATGCAAAAAGTCCACTACACCATACAAAATTTTCCTTCGTACACGCATCTTGGCTTAATAATGTCGATTCATTAAGAGAATTGAATTCTCATGAACGAATCGACAGTTGGATAAAATATTGTTTAACTAGTCGCATGTAACACATGAGATCCAACTGTTGATAGCGATACTATGTGAAGTTGAAGAATAAGAATCAATCTATAAACCCATAAATCCAAATTATTGAAAATTATAACACATGTTGGTATGTATGTCAAGATAGGACAGTATGGAGGTCAGTCCTCTTTTCCTACCCGGAATATGAAAACAGCATGATGATTCTGTATGTATGTTTGGAGATTAAGTATCAAACTATTAAGTCTTCTTACATATTGTGTATAGGCGACTGCCATACAATTTGTATGAAGCAATATCGTCACTAAATTCAATTTTTATAAAAATTGTTAAAAAAAAATTGAGATGTGCCAATACAATGTTGATATTTTTTATAGAAAATTAAATTATCTAGTTGGGTTGTTTCGGGTTTTTTCGATATTTTTAAAATATTGGAAATATAGGCAGTTAAACTCATAAATTTATAATAAAAAAAATATTTTTCTTAATAAAAAATGTTTGAGAAATTTTGGAATTTTTTTGAATAAATTAATTTGATACTTCGTATTTTTCTATGTTCACACGAATTTTCAGCGTTCTAGCTTTTATGGTTTCTGAGATATATGGAAAAATAAACCAAAAATTTAAAAGTTGATAACCCCTGACTGAAACAAAAATTCAAAATTCTGAGTAAAAAAGTTTTGTAGGTCTATAACTGCTAATATATTCTGAAATTTTGGGCTCTGTAAATTGAGCGGATCAAAAGTTATAAGGGGGGAGGGACACACACACAGACACGAAATGTTCTACTCCGAATTTTGAGTAAATCCGTATATGGAATATATACATTTATGAAAAGATTTGACAAATACGACTAGATCAGGGGCAAGTCCGGCCAAGAAGTGAAATCCTGGATATACTTATATTAGATATCTTAAGATATTATAGAATCCACATGAAAATTATATCCTTGATATGGGTAATCGTGAGGGTTTTGATTTCACCGATTGACGGGACTTGTCTCCTTGAGTTTAAAATACATTAAATATCTGTTGTGCATAAAAATAATACAACTTAGTGCAGAATATTTCTTACCCAATAAACTTTCAGTTTCTGATGTAAGTGCGTATTTTTAAATAACAAACCCGCATTCATGAAAAAAAAAATACCTGATGTTATTGATCACATGGCTATTCTCATGATTTTACCATCCAAATACGTGGACAGTATGGAGGTCAGTCCTCTTTTCCAACCCGGAATATGAAAACAGCCTGATGGTATGTATGTATTTGGAGATAAAGTAACAAACTATAAGGTCTTCTTACATAATATATTGTGTAATGTGTATAGACGACTACCATACCATACTTAGGAAGCATGTTTCAGCGTGATGGAAGATTGGAAAAAGATATTGAAAGGAGAGTTACGGCAGGTAATAGAGTGAACGGTGCATTAAGACCAGTAATGGCAGACCCAATTATTTCGCGGCAAGCGAAGCTCGCGGTACACAATGGTATCGTCGCACCGACTCTAATGTATGCTAGTGAGACATGGACATGGCAGAAGACGCATGAAAGTAGAATTAACTCGGTTGAAATGAGGTCACTAAGATGAATGTGTGGTAAAACGATGTATGATAGAATAAGAAATGAGGATATTAGACGAGAATGTATGATTGAAAGAAATATCGTAAGTAAGATTAAAATAAATTCCCTAAGGTGGTTCGGCCACATAGAAAGAATGAAAGATGACCGTCTGACAAAAAAAGTATACAAGTCTGATAAAAGAGGAACGAAAAGTAGAGGTCGGCCAATAAAAATTTGGCACGATCACATAAATGGGATTTTGAAAAATGGTGATGTAAGAAGTAAGAATAATAGAAGAGCGTGTATGAGACGATGTATGAACGTGAATGAGGCGAGGAAGGTATTTCAAGAGAGAGGAGCCTGGCATTCGGTTCTCTCTGCCTACCCCAAATAGGGAAATGGAGTGATGGTATGGCTATGGGACTACCATACAAATTGTATGAAGCGAAGTCGTCACTAAATTCAATTTCAATAAAAAATGTTAAAAAGAAATCGAGATGTACTGCTACAATGTTAATATTTTTTATAGAAAATTAAATTATCTAGTTGGGGTATTTCGGATTTTTTCGATATTTTTTAAAACTTTGGAAATATAGGCCGTTAAACACATAAATTTATCATAAAAAAATATTTTTCCTAAAAAAAAATGTTTAAAAAATGTTGTTTGGTTATTTTTAAAAAACTTATTTGAGATTATGTATTTGTTTATTTGTGGTACCAATTTTCAGCGTTCTAGCTTTTATGGTTTCTGAGATATATGAAAAAATAAAGTAAAAATTCAAAAGTTGATAACCCCTGACTGAAACGAAAATTCAAAATTCTGAGTATAAAAGTTTTGTAGGCCTATTACTATTTATATATTCTGAAATTTTGGGCTCTGTGCATTGAGCGAATCAAATGTTATAAGGGGGGGGGGACACACAGACGTCATGACACACAAAATATAGATAAATAAAAAATATCAAATTGATGTTTTCAAAAAAATTCTAGAAATTCTCAAAAATTTTTTATAAATAAAAATATTTATCATGATAAATTTATGTGTTTAAATATGTGTTTCCAAAGTTTTTAAAAATATCGAAACAAGCCGAAACACCAAAACGAGATAATTTAATTTTCTATAAAAAATATTAACATTGCAATAGTAAGTAAGTAGGTACGCGCATCAGAGTAACAATAAACAAATTGATAGTATTATGAACGATGTAAAAATAAAAGTAAGTAGGTACGCGCATGAGAGAGTAACAATAATCAAATCAACATATAGTATGAACTTTTTAAAACTGAAAGTAAGTAGGTACGCGCACGAGAGAGAGTAGGTATCAATACATATATCGACAGTTGTATGAAGTCGTAAAAATAAAAGTAAGTAGGTACGCGCTTTTTCAAGGCAATATTTAAAATGCGTTGAATTGTATTCATTTTATCGCGAAGGTCACAGAGACATGGTAGAACAGTATTGAGTGCAGACGCAAGACGATCGGAGCCATATATATAAATAACCTTCAAAATATACTCCGAACAAATCTCCGTGCGGCCAAGGTCAACATGTAATAATTTGCCGCGGATGCAAAACGATCGGTGGCTTAGTAAAAATATACACCTTCAAAATATACACTGAACAAATCTCCGTGCGGCCAATGGTTGAACTAATAATATTCATTTCAAGATATTTTGATATTTTTTTTGCTTCCATGTAAATTTTTGCCAGTTGATTCTCTATGGTATAAGCAACAGAATGGTAGTTTTTGGCGTGAAAATTATCTTGCGTCCGTATACCGGACGCGAAAAGTTGGTGGACGCAACAACCCTATACGAATTTCACATAGGTGACGCAACAAGTATTGCGGGATATATATATATATATATATATATATATATATATATATATATATATATATATATATATATATATATATATATATATATATATATATATATATATATATATATATATATATATATATATATATATATATATATATATATATATATATATATATATATATATATATATCTACCTACATATTGTGCCAATCACTTCTCTTACATATCATTACTATCTATAATATGTTTTATTTTCTAGTTTTATGCTCCATTTGTTACATACGACCAGAATTTTTCACAATGATGTTACAAAAGATGGGCGTTCTTACATTAGACACTAGACTCTCTTCATCTAGTTCTATGAACGTGGAAGCTTCTATATCAGACGACAGGTGAGTAACAGAGTTTAACAGAGTGTATGAGTGATATATTACCGCATCACATAATACATAATAATACTTAATCTACATATATTATATTTCAGCAAAGACACAGAAGCCATGACAAGTATGACAGACGACACAAAGGTATGTTGTGTACCAAGTCACCAGAGTCTCAAGCCAGCTACACTAGAAAGTCTGACATTGACTGCAGCTCAACTTATGACTATAGCCGCCGCCTCCATGTCTCCAGATGCTGTCAAAACACTCATCAAATCACAACTTACACACACCGTTGCTGAGGCAATCACACGTATGTAATATACACCTTTACCTTGTTTGTGTATTTGTGTATGAAGGCAGACTTTGTCGCTAATACATTTTTTTTATAATATTTTCAGAATTCTGCCTTCAACGTTGCCAAATAGATAAACGTAGTAGCAACAGCAGTGATTCATCATCTCTAACAGATTCAGATAAAGTTTACACAAACACACAGTCTACGTCAACAAGACCAAACTATCAACATTCTGAATCAGGTATAGGTACCTACTGACTAGGTATATTTATATACCAACCTTAGTTATTTCCACTTTTAGATTATTGTAATCCATACTTGATACTTTTTACACTTGTTTATTTTTTTGAAACTCAAGTCAAGTGTTTAATTTTAATAATAATCATTTATTTATGTACATATGTGCTCAGTTAGTTTTACACCAGATGGAGACTGACAGTCAGTATCTAAATGTGAATCCGAGAACAGTGGTTGTCTTTTCATCAATTCAGAATTGAAATTTTTTTTCACAAATCACGACAAATGAAATAAAAACAAATATATTAAATGCATATATAAATATGTATATCACTTTGATGAAGTGAATTGGTACATAATATTAATATGATATATAATTATATATAATACAGGTCTAGTAAGTTTAGAGATGATGTCAGTATTGGTGGAATGGTTATCGTGTCTCTGTATGGACGGTGATCTCAAAACATGGTTAGGAGGACCTCAAGGATCTTGCTTTTGGAGTCCTCTACTTCTTATGTTGTGTCTTCCTCAAAATAATCATAGGTAAGGGAATTGTTCAACATACATAATATATTGTTATACATACAATATTACATACAAAGGGAATTGTTCAACATACATAATATATTGTTATACATACAATATTACATACAAAGGGAATTGTCATTTCATTTTTGTTTGTCTTTCTCTTTAAAGGACTTTTCAAAGAAATGATTTTTATACCCAGTTAGAAGAAAAGACCATTAGATTCTTTGGAGCTGTTATGACCTGTCATACGACCAACCAACATCTGTTTGCTGCTACATTATATAATGTTATCAATTCACATCCAGATATTTTGCCAGGTATACACTTTTCATACACTGCCAACTTACTTACTAATCTAATGTAATGTAGGTAATGTAATGTAATGTAATATTAATTTCAGGTATTGGATCTCCGATAGGTGGTTTCACTCGAGGTTTACTACTGGGGTTAGTACTGCGCAGTGAGAGAGTTACCATCGCTGTACGAGGCCCATCAGGAGAATCAGCACCAGTAGCCAAGTCACCGATGACTCCTGTTCCTCCCTCTCTTGCAGCACATCCCTCCCTTCCCCTCACCCACCACACGCTCCTCACACTGACTCACCAGACCACCCTGGCTGACATAGTAACGCAACATCTAGCATTTGGTATGAAACATTTCCCTATATCATTATGATTGTATGTACCTACCTATATATATATATATATATAGGAGTGAGTGGCGTAGTAGGTATCATGTTTTATCCCTGTTTTAGGTGGTAATGTGTGGACACACAATGAAGTAAAGATGAACAAGAAGAGTAGAAGTGGAGGTGGTGGTGGTGTGGGAGGATCATCTGAATGTGTCGGACAAGAGGGAGATCCGTGGGGACTGACAATGGCCGCGGCTAACACGGCACGAGACAAACGAAGTAAAGATGCAAAGAATCTGTCTGCCAAGTCTGCTACTATATTGGGCAGAAAAAAGGGACATGGATCAATCAAAAGGGATGAACAAGCCAGTGGATCAACATCTAATGCAAATAGTTCTCAAGGTACAAGAATATATATTACTAGTGAACATATAGGTAATATATATATATATATATATATATATATATATATATATTTCTTTAATCACTCTTTGTATTGGTTAATTGTATCAATTGGTTATTTAAGATTCGTGGAGTCTCCATGGTGTTAAGGTGTATATGGACGGAATAGAAGGACCTATTTCACTCAACACAACCCTCGGTACTCTTTGTGCCGTAGCAGAAAACCATTTCGGACCAACTCTTCATTTAACTGTCATTCCACAATCAAATAATGGTATTTATCTATTTCAAAACATATTTTTTCATTCAAATATTTGTTTGTTGAAAAATATAATTGATTGAAATTGACATTGAAATGTTGTGTCTATTTTCAGATGGATGGTCAGAAAATTCTCTGGACGGTATATCAAGTAGACAGAGTGTGTTGAGTGTATTTGCGTGCGCAGGTGGCCTAGCACTGTTGGCAGGACACCTCCCCCCCGTCTGTCCCACTCCTCCACCCCCCACTCCGACACAACACCACACGTCCAACAATACCGATGCAGATTGGGTCAAACTAGATGACATATATGAGGTCTGTGTTATTGTATTAAACTAGTCTTATGTAACTATCTATATATATATATATATATATATATATATATATATATATATATATATATATATATATATATATATATATATATATATATATATATATATATATATATATATGTTAATATTAAGATTTTCGCGGGTGAAAGATGATGGATTGTTTTCTAGGGTAACCCGCGTATAGTCTTGAGAAATACTGTTGTTTAACTCCCAACGTTTCAGCCAGATAGCACTGACCATTTTCAAGGGGGGTTTCGACTTGTATGTTGAGTTGTGTTTTGAATTGGCGGCGAGCGCACACCCGTTCAACTCAGAAGTCAATATCCAAGTGAGGCCCTGTACGAAGCTAACTGTCAAATTCACTTTGTGTTTGTATCGTTACTGTCTGTGACCTGGTGATTCTTTTGTTAGGGGTAGGGTTTATTTCATTGTTCTCTGTAATGGTTGTATTGATACGTGCTTTCACAGAGTCATTACTTGGAATCGGTTTATTTGTTGATATTTTCGGGTATGTTTTACAATCGTTAAGTACATTTTTCCAAGTATTAGGTATTCTTATACCATCGTCCCGGCTATATATATATATATTACAGTCAATGTGCTGAAAATATAATATTATGTATTACAGGATGTGAGTGAATCGAGCGGTAATATTGCAAATGACGAAGCAAGCAACTCTGTACCGACACATTCCCTGGTGGCTCTGGGGCTCCTTCTGAGACTGCCTGGATATGCTGAGGCCCTTCTCAGGGAGGGACAGAGAGCTGTGCATCTCCTGAGACTGCTCTTGGGTGTGACAGACGACGGAGAGGGGAAGGACATTATGTCGGTGTGTGGACCAGGACTAGGAACGTTGGCATTCAGAGTACTGGTGTCTCTACTGGACACTTCTCCTCTACACACAGATGATGGACAACTTCTCAGAGGCACTTTGTTACGTTCAGGCAGTATGAGACTATTGTTAGCTTGTTTGGCTGTATTTACACATCAACATCCTGATTCTCCACCACAAGAGGTACCTATACATATGTATATATCTATATCTATACATATGTACTATTTCTCTATGTATACCATAGTATCAACCAAGTTTCATAATAAATTATGTTTCAGTGTACCGGTGGTAATGGGACATCATCTAAGGGTAAAGGTGAAGAAAAGAGCAAGTTATATTGGGCAAAGGGAACTGGATTTGGTACCGGATCAACACAACAATCATGGAATGTAGAACAATCTTTGATGAGACAAAAAACTGAAGAGGAACATGTCACCGTTTTACTTCAGGTACCTAATTATTATAGTATATGAGCTGTGAGCCTATACAATATAAAGTAGCAAGTGTTTTATTGTGATATTATTATGAATAGGTCATGGCATGCTTCATCCAACCTGGAGAGGAATGGGGCAGAAGATCATCGGAGGGAAGTGTTGGTGGTGAGGATGGTACATCTCCTATTCCTGGCACCAGTGCTAGTGCTAATGTCAACAGTCAGGAACAGTCCTCTTCCTCGTTACTTCCTCAGGACTTTATACAAATGATACAGAGGAGTGCTTTACTGCCGGCTATTTCTTCTTATCTTAGAAACGATTCAGGTAATCCAACTCTCCATTTCTCTTAATAAACTTAGTCTCGTGTGAGAGAATAAACAACATGCATGTCTTAGGGATATGAATAAACGAGTCGGTTGTAGCCAACACTAAACTATCCACACCATACTAAGCGTTCATTTGTTCTTCTTGAAAGGTTGACTAAACGCATTTTTATGCAATACATTTCTATTAAATTAAATATAAGATTCCCAGAGCATAAAAGTTTTCACTTTTTCTGTGAGTTTCGTCGTGATGTGTTTGTATGTATACGTCTACGTATTTGATTTAAACTTTTTTTTTTGCGCAAACAAATTGTTTTTCTATCATTTTTATTTTATACATAGAAACTAGGATGTTTCAAACATAAAATTAGTTAAAAAAATAAACATTCATAGTTTTAAATTAGTCGGAATTTCATTGTTGAATAATTTCTCCACTGAGTTTGAACCATTTGCGACATGTTTTTATTTCGTGAAAACATAGAATTATAAATTATAATCTATATTTGGGAATATTACAGTTGTATTAATACAACTCGAATCCGAATAATATTTAAATTAGTCGGAATTTCATTGTTGAATAATTTCTCCACTGAGTTTGAACCATTTGCGACATGTTTTTATTTGGTGAAAACATAGAATTATAAATTATAATCTAAATTTGGGAATATTACAGTTGTATTAATACAACTCGAATCCGAATAATATTTAAAATATACATTTTTAACATCCTGAATGCAATTTCATTGAACGCAATAATCAACAAGTTGTGAACAAAATGTATGACATGCGTTTGAAAAATACATCCACTATAATGTGTGACTTGACTTATTTCATTATCCAAATGTACTGTTTTAGCTCATAATTGAAAATATGTTTTTCAAATTGCTATAAAAAGCTTTATAGAGCAAATAAACATATTACCATATTTTCTATTATTTTTTGTACCATTATTTTTGGAAAAAGAAAAAAAAGTTTATGTTCCCTATTGTATGGAGTAGTGCAGCATGCCTATATGTTATATACACAGTGTATCATGAGGGGTGGATCTTTCCAAATAGGGCAGTAGAGGACTTCAATACCTATCGATTTAACCCCCATATATATTCAGCGATATTGAGTGGTTTAGTTATTTAGAATTTGTGAAATTTTAATAAAAATTGTATTTCAGACTAAACTACACATCGCCATAGCTTAATTTATTAGGTCTACAATCATAATTTGGATTTAAGGGTTTATTGTTTGGTAAATATACATACTATTGTTAGAAGCTGTGGATGTAATATTATGTGTGTGTTTGTTAATATTTCAGTGTTGGATATGTCTCGTCACATTCCCCTGTATTTGGCTGTGATGAGAGTGGTGAGAGCTGTAATGACATCGGGAGGACTGTGGGGACCAAATATCAGTCAGTTGCCTCCCGCACTACAAGCTATACCACCACTATTACATCAGATGAGCCAAACTGTTGATACATACGCCACCAAACTTAAGTACGTATGAGTTCAATTATCAAATCAGATTACTGACTATGTATGTATGTATGTATGTTATGTATGTAAGTTTCATTTTGTAAATAATAATAAATATAATATGTAAATTTTCTCAGAATGAACAAGAAGACCATCTATGGTAAATCGAGCTACAGTCACAGATTCAGTAATGTGACCACAGATGGTGGAGAAGATGATGAAGGTCTGGCTATGCTTATACCAGATATTCAGGTATCCATTTCATTCTACACAATAATTACTCTTCAACATACATAATATATATATATATATATATATATATATATATATATATATATATATATATATATATATATATATATATATATATATATATATATATATATATATATATATATATATATATATATATATTATATACAATGTGTTTTATATGTTTAGGCGACGTGGTCTCTAGTTGAAAACAGATTGGGTCTCAGTGAAGAGGGTACTACACTGGCCCTTCCTATTCCAAGACCACCATCAGCTGCCACAAGAGAAGCCAGATATCTAGAGGTCATGAGAAGACTACAATTTGGTAAACATTCACCTTATATACATTAGTTACATTATTCATATTATTATTAACTAGTTCATGTACTTAATGTAATATTTGAAATTATTTTTTAGAAACATTTGAAATGATCAGTGAGTGTCCAGACAATGGATATAAGTTTACTGTGTCATACCACTTTGAGAGTACAGTGAGAGCAGCGGGAGAGAGATGTCATCCAGCGAGAATGAAGAGATTAGCTCAAGAAGCTGTCACCTTGTCTACGTCACTCCCTCTCTCATACAGCAGTTCCGTCTTTGTTAGGACTGACCAGGACAGACTGGATGTCATGAAGGTAAGTGTACCAAATATTACCAAACACTTTGATAACATTTTTATATGACCAAACTAGTAATACATTTTCTTTTATTCTTTTCATCAGGTTCTCATCACTGGGCCGTCTGACACTCCATATGCCAATGGATGTTTTGAGTTAGATGTTTACTTTCCTGTAGATTATCCCAATACTCCGATGCTGATAAATTTGGAAACAACCGGTCGACATTCGGTCAGGTTCAATCCCAACTTGTATCTGGACGGGAAAGTTTGTCTTTCTGTACTCAATACATGGCATGGAAGACCAGAGGAGCAATGGAATGCTCAAACTTCTAGTTTCTTACAAGTAAGACATCATCTGTTATAATTATATTATTTTTATCATCAGAGGCACAATGTATACACACTTTTACGTAGAGCCCAAAACTTAAATGTGCTGGGTAAAATATTCAGGGGGAGACCAAAGCACAGATGGAAAGAAGTGGCGAAGTAGGTAGGATATGCACCTATATTAATTTAATTTATAATAATTAACTTCCACTGTGTATAAAAACTTATTATTTAGTTTTGATGTTTTATAACTACAAATATACATATTATTGATTGTTTTTTCAGGTCCTTGTATCGATTCAAAGTTTAATTCTGGTTCCTGAACCATATTTTAATGAACCAGGATTTGAAAGAAGTCGAGGTACTCCAGGAGGAACACACAACAGCCTGGAATACAACTCCAACATATATCAAGCGTGTGTGAGGTGGGCTATGTTGGAACAATTACGTAATCCCACTTCATGTTTCCAACAGGTACCTTCATTCAATACCAATAGCCAAATTAATTTTCTTTACATAATCTATCCAAGGACAATATTATAAATAATAAAATTGTAAAAGTTTATGTTTTTTTATGAATCATAGTAAAAATTTATTTTAGGTGATCCAGACCCACTTTTGGTTGAAAAGAGATGAAATATGTTCTGTAATTGAAGGATGGATTAGTGAATTAGAAATGCAGTCTGGAGATAAAAGAACTCAAAGAAATATTTGTGTCAACTGTATAGCTCTGAAGGTAAGAATAATACTTAAATGATATGTAATGATATATTATATTATAGTATTAGTGTAATAATTAGGTAATTTAATATTTCAGAGACACTATAGTAATTTACGAGAAGAACTAGCTAAACTTCCTTGTCCTCCTGGACTTGAAGAACTAGAAACTCCTTTTAGTGCCTCAACCTCCCCATCACCACCAGGAACAGGTAGTCAAGAACAGGCACAACAACCAACTGCCTCAACTACACAACAACAACCAGCTGATGTTCATACAGAGAACATACAAGATGACGATGAAATGGAAAATATTGTGTCATTATTTTGTGAGTGAAGGAAGTCATTTATATTAATTTAATACATAACGTTTAAAGGTAAATTATTATGTGGAAAAGCAAGTTTTGTACAAAATGGACGAGATATATGTATGACTATTGATTGAGAATTTATTTATCTCTGTTGAATTATTTATGAGACTGTGTGATATTTTGATTTATTATAATGCAATGCCCTTTTTATAATATAATTTTATGGTTAGCATTTAACTTTACATAGCACATTGTTATTCCTTTATTGTTATAATATTTCACAATAAATTCAGCTGAGTATTTTAAATTACCAGATTCCAGTCCATGTTGACACACATTATCCAAACTACATAATTCATACAAATATTTTATATATTGAACAAAAATTTGTATTTATATGTGAATATAGTGAGGAATATAGTATAAAAATAATACCAATTTGTATACCCCGATTTTAATATAAAATCTGTCTATACAATAATGCATTACCTAAATTATCTGTTCCATGTTCAGATAATAAATTGTAAATAAAATTATGTATGGAAATGTATTATAAATATGTTTTTATTATTTCACACCATTATTCCAATGTTACAAAATGGGTAAACAAATCCAGATTTGCAACTCTCAAAAACCTGTGCTTGCAAATTGGCCGTCAAAAACTGTTTCTAACAATCGTAAAGTGAAATTAACTATAATATAAGCTGTAAGAAATTTGATAAGTTTTAATTTGAGCTATTAATTGGGTGAGTCTACAATTTTAAACAGTGTCCACTTATCAAATTATAGAACCCATGGTCTAGTCTGGGTAGACCATGGTTTAGATCGCAGAGAAATGTTTCCCTTTGGTGATGATATAATCCAACCAACATCTAGACCAGTTGTCCAACTGTCCATAAGGTAGTTTCAAAACAGGATTTTGTATGGCCAGGTCTACATTTTTCTTGTTTTTTTTTCTAACTTTGAAGTCAAAAGACACCAACTTAGAGGCTTTTGCAACATACATATATTGACTGTTTCAATTTGAAATGTCATAAGGGACATTTTTTTGCATGAAGCTATAATACTATTTTTTCTAAGAATACTTAAGAAAGAGTATAACTCATAATTTTTTGCTCCTTGTGTTGTATTTGAAATTTTTAACAGATATTTAACTTTTTTTCTAAACATTAGTAGAAGTAGAAGTACAAACAAGAGAACAGAAGAATAATTGTATCTTACACAAGCTATGTCTCTATAGTTAAAAACTAAGAACATTCAAAAATATTGTATATGCATGCAAAAATAAATGTCCCCTTATGACATTAAAATCACATGTTTATGATTAATTTGTTAATAAAAATTGTCATCAGTGGTAATGACTCGACATTATGTGAAATTACTACATTATATGTAGGTAAAAAAATATTTTTCAATCTATATATATAAAAATGGATGTACGTATATTTGTTTGTTTGTTTGTATGTTCGCGATGAACTCCTAAACCAACCATCCGATTGCGATGAAACTTTGGGAATTTGTTCAGCTCATTCAGAAAGTTTATGCATTATAATTTATTTATTTATTTATTCGATATCTCACAAAAAAATAATTGAAAAAAAAGTTTTGTATCGAAGTGAAACTTAGTGGGTTTGTTCAGCGCGCCCAAGAGAGGTTTTATGAATTAAATTTATATATCTAACAATAGAATTAAAAAAAAATATGTATTTGGGATTGTCATTTAATATTAGGTATTCCATTAGCGCATATAAGAAAGTTAAATTCAATTATTTAACTTCTCGCCGAAAAGTTATTGAAAAATAATCTATTTGGTATTGCAAGAAAAATTTAAATAACATATAAATAAATCAAGGATAGAATAAATAAATAAAGAAAATTTTAAATTAACAGATAAATAAATAAATAAATAAATCAATGATCGAATAAGTAAATAAATTAATAAAGTAATATCAAAAAATAATAAGAAAAAAATCCTATATACCCATATATAAAATGGTATATCATATAAAACTGGTCATTAGAACATTGTCATTAGTTGACAAAAACGTCCGCAGAGGTAGAGAGAGGAGGGTACTGCGTAGAATACTGGGGCCCGTGAATGATGGCGAAGGTTGGAGAGTGCGCTACAACGATGAACATAATATACAAGTCACAAAGAATATATGTACATGCCAGACAGAATGAATGCCGTCATCAGGGGCACCAAAAAGGATCATGGAAGGGCACACAGGTGGAAAAAGAAGGGTCGGGAGGCCAAGGCTACGGTGGGAAGACGAACTGCTCCAGGCAACAAAATGGAAGGCCGAGGCGGGAGACAGGAAAGGTTGGGGGCGAAGACTCGATATGGGCCCCAGAGTCATTGAAGAAGAAGAAAATATAAAACTGGTATAATGTGCTTAAGGTTCAACTACCTATATTTGTTTGAATAATTAAATAAAATCATAAATGAATGAATGAATATGGTCGGAAGGGAATGTAGAGATGGAAGGGAAAAAATACTGAAAAATAATTAGAGAATCTAAATAAGAATGTTAAATAATAAAAAGGAAACATACCGAACAACCATTTTTATATATTTCAGGACAATGTCTGCCAGGATTCTGCCAGATGGGTCGGTGGCAGAGCGGTTAGCGCATTGGGTTAGTAATTCAGTGGTCGCGAGTTCGAATCCTGCCTCGACCGATTTCGTTCACCTATAGCACAAGCATTTATGCTTATTTTAGGGAACGTAGGAAGATGTATATGTACTTTTTTTTTTTTGTTTCTTGCCGTTCACCAACGTTTGTATTTTGTGTTCTTCGGCATGTAACAAGTTTGTAGTGTTCTTCGGCATGTAACAAGTTTAATTATATTATAGATCTATATTAGATCTTCAAATTATGTACTTTGAGGAAGTTGGATAAAATTTTCAATGTCATGGGGTTCATATGTGATAAAAGAGTATTCACGTTTACTGGAAGCGGACTATATGGGCTCATTTTGAAATAAAGATCATTTGTATTATATTTAGAGCAGCTAAAAAGGACATGGTTCAAATCCTCCTTCTCTCCATCACCACACCACAATCACAGAGGATCGAGTCCACGATATTCAATCAACTTGTACAGGTGATACTATACTAAGACAACAGTGTCCTATTCGTTAGTTTGTCGAATCTTAAATTATTATACCACGGAATTTTTGCGATATTGGATTGAATTGATGCGTAATTTTTTCCTTTTGAAGTCGATGATTCAGCCCATTGTTGTGACCAGTCATTAAACAGATTGATTTTGCAGTTTACTAGAATATCAGAAGATGGGATTTTAAATTGGTAATTTACCTCTAAATTTTCGGATGCTCTTTTAGCTAGATGGTCAGCTTTTTCATTTCCTGTGATTCTGCAATGACTTGGAATCCAGGCTAGAATAACTTTTTTATTACTCTGGCAAAGTTGATATATCTGTGATCTTATACTAAGGCATATTTCATTTACGGGGAATGAGAAAGGTGGATTTTTAATTTTTTGCAAAACACTTAGACAATCGGAAAGGATAACAGATTTATGACATGAATTAGATTTAATAATTGTTAGTGCTTCTAATATTGCGACAGCCTCTGCTGTGAAAACGGAACATTGTTTATGCAGGGTTATGGTGTGCTCGATGGTTAGATTAGAATTGTACACTGCAGCACCGGTAGATGGTGAGGAAGAGGATTTTGAGCCGTCTGTGAAAAATAAGTTCCAGTCTTTCCAGTTAGATTCTATTATATTATTAAACTGATTATTTGCATATGGCGTGTTCTCGATTCCAAAGGACAGAAATACCTCTGGGATGTTAATTAAATGTTCAAAAGGTGTCGTGTACAATGGCAGTGATTTGTAACGGTGAATATGTGGTAATATATTATTGTACAATCTGCCAGCTATTAATTAATAATGGTTTGGGACGATTGATTCTTGAATGCTCATTAGTTATTGCATTAAATAATTGACTGACTAGGTTGACAAGCGGATGAGATTCAAATGCGAAATATCTGAGGAAGAACTTATCTGCACACAATTGTCTCCTCAAGTGTAATGGTGGATCTACCACTTCCACTTGTAGGGTGTTTATTGGGGATGACTTCATAGCTCCAATTATTAATCGCAAGGCTTGCGATTGAATTCTGTCTAATTTGGATAGATTTTTTTTTGAAGTGGGTTCTATTATAAACGTTGCGTATTCCAATAAACTACGAATATATGCACTATAGAACATTTTTTGCGTGATAGGGTGACATCCCCACCAGACTCGTGAAATCGCTCTCATCATATTTAGTCCCATTTGTGCTTTAGAATATAGATAATCTGTGTATTCGTTCCATGAGAGTTTTGAATCAAATATTACTCCTAACAGTTTGACTAAGCTAGCTATTGGGATTTCTTGGTTTTGTACAAAGATTTTCAATTGAGGTATATATCTTTTTTTGGTGAATATTATAGCTTTACATTTTTCGATTGAAAGTTCTAATCCATGCGAAGTTAACCACAAATATATGAGTTCGAGTGCTAATTTTAATTTCCTTTCTATCAATAACAGATCTTTTCCCGTGACGTATATAAAAATGTCATCTGCAAAGCAAAGTATTTTAATGTTAGAGGGTATTTTTGAAAAAATATCACTCAAATATAAGTTGAATAACAATGGGCTAAGGGCAGAACCCTGGGGAAGTCCTTTAAACACTGTTCGATTAATTGGATAGTTTTGGGGTGTGTCAAGTGTGATTTCTCTGTTGATTAAAAGGTTCATAATGAACGAAGATAATTTAGTCGATATTCCAATTTCATATAGTCTTTCTTTGAGTTTAGGTAATAGAACATGATCATATGCACCTCGTATATCTAGGCTTATGCCAACAAGAAATTCTTTTTTTGTATATGCAAGTTGTATTTCTGTTGCAAGTAATGTAATACTTTCTAAGGTGGAATGTTTTTTTCTAAATCCAAACTGGAACTCGGAAAGTGTTTTTTTATTTTCCACATACCAATCCAGTCTATTTTTTTATCATTCGTTCCAACAGTTTTTAGGGGTGTGGTAGATAGTGCAATAGGACGATATGATGAACCTAATGTTGGGTCCTTGTTTGGTTTTGAAATAGGAACAATTATTTGTTTTTTCCATATATTTGGGATAATACCTGATTGAAAAAAAGAGTTTGTTAAATTAAGAAAGTATTCTTTAGAAGTTTCACCTCCATTTTTTATAAAGCTAAATGGGATATTGTCTATTCCGGGTGCAGTTTCTGAGACGTTTTCAAGAACTATATTCAGTTCTTCCATTTTGAAGGGTTTGTCCAACAATGACTGTTCCGGAAGGTTGTAACAAGGCACAGATTCCTCAAAGGTTGGTGCAAAGGAAGGAGCTAGTTTGTCTATAAAATTCATTTATACATGTTTGCGAGTTAGGAAACGCCGAATGGGGTTTGCAGTTGGATCGAAAACTTTTTATTGTTTTCCAAATTTCGGATGCGGGTGTATCAGGTGAAAGCGTACTACAGAATCTCTTCCAATCATTACGTTTTTTGTTTTTAAGGGTTATCTTTGTGGATGCCTGAATTGCTTTGTAATTTAAGAAGTTTTCTAGTGACATATTTATATTATACTTTTTAAGGGCCGCTTTTCTGAGACGTACTAATTTATTGCATTCATCGTCCCACCAGGAGGCAGGTTGAGGTTTATTTGTATTTTTCTTTTTAACATTAATAGTATTATTGGCTGCTTCAGTAATGCTTCTAGACCATTGTTCATAACAATCCAAGGAATTTTCGATGGTTGGGTGAGGGAGTTGCCTAATTCTGTTTTCGACATTTTGAGTAAATCTGTCCCAATTGGCAGTTTGAGTATTATATCTAATTTTCTTTGATTTATATGGAGCAATTTGGCATGGAGCATTGTTGTCAAATTTAATAATTATTGGCAGATGATCACTGGGACCTGCGTCATCTAGAACCGACCAAAATAATGTGGATATAAGTGAGGGTGAGCAAATACTTTAGTCGATGGCGCTTTTGTTTTGGTGAGGAGGTGTGATTCGAGTAGGTTTACCGTCGCTATTAAAACATAGATTGTTTTCTTCCAAAAAGTCGAGGAATTAGAACCCGATCGATTTGTACATCCACTGCCCCAACAAGGTGATTGTCCGTTGAAATCACCTAGAATTAGTATAGGTGCGGGAATTTGTTTAATGAAATCTGACCATATGGGTTCTGAGAAAATAATATCAGGAGGAATGTAGACTGATAACACCGAGACGTTGTTAATATTTGCAGCTGCTATTTGAATATTATTTGGAACATTATTAATATTAAGTTCAGAAAAGTAAACATTATTTTTGATACACAATGCGGAACCGGCTCGTCCGTCTGCCCTGTCTGATCTAATTATTTTAAAACCTGGTATATGAAATGGTACATTTGGTTTGAGCCATGTTTCGGCTATGGCTGCAACAGAGATATATTCTTTATTTACAATGTTCATAAATTGCATCTTATTGGCTACTATACTGCGAATATTCCACTGAAGAAAATTTATATTTTTTGTATTATCCATGTTAAAATAAATGTATTATAATAAATCTCAATTATATATCTCTGTAATTCTGACTGTATTTTTATTCATTACTAAGTGATGTTTTAGGATAGTTTATTAAAAGGTCTTTTAATGATTCAAGTAAATTTGCAGCGTAGGACGGTGAAATGGGGTATTTTGCCATCGTTTCAATTATGAGTGAAACTAATGTTTCGATAAAAGAAGAATTCTCATTTTGTAGTTTTAGCGAAACATTTGATAAGGAGCTATTAGAGTTCTCATATTGTTGGGCGAAATTTAAAGCACACCCATTTGAAGGATTTACTTTCGAATTTCCATTTGGATTGAAAACTAAGGAATTGTGCAAGTCCCTGTCATACCCTGGTTTTTGTTGTATGCGAGGTTTATTTGGTCTAAAAACAGTTTTACTATACGAATGTGTTTGCGGATTGATGCCAGATGTATTTTTAATAGTTTCAGCATACGATTTTTTGGTTGGAGGGTGCATTTTCGTAGCTTGGAAATATGATAAGTTCTCAGAAGCCATCGAAAACTTGATATTTTTTTGGCGGTTTAGTTCTGGACATGAAAAACTAGATGCTTTGTGATTTCCTGAGCAGTTTACGCAGGATGGAAGATCCGGATCGTTAGAACATTTATCTGTGGAGTGTAAGTCGCCGCATATACTACATCGGGTAGGTGATCTACATGCTGCTTTTGTGTGACCAAAGCGATAGCAGTTAAAGCATTGAACTGTAGTATAGGTATACTACATGCAAAGCGTTGTAGAACATAAAAATATGGGACGGTAAAGATTGTCCTGAAAATGTTATCACAACGGATCGTGATGGCCGCCATTCTGGTTTATCGCCAGACTTGTCCTTGTAGTTAAGTCTTCTGGCTTTTATTGGTTTGATTGACTTGTCCGATGTGGATATTATTTCAATGATATCCTTCTCTGAATACTCTGTTGGGATACCCTTAATTAATCCTAGTCTGGTTAGGTTATATGTTGGGATAAACGCAGTATATTTACTGTTTGATAAGATTGAGATATTTTTTATAAAGTTGTTTGCGTCCCTAGATGTTTTAAAATCGACTGTTGCTCTAAATCGTCCTTCAGATTTTAACGATCCGTTAATTACATTGAGTATTTTTCTGGAATACAAAATTTTTCCTATTTCCAAAGGGTAGGTTTGTTTTTTGTCTGTTCTTTGGATATATACTGTGTACGGCCCGCGCGCGTCTTGATCGTAAAACTTCATCATCGGAATGAATGAAGTGTTTTTTGTTTTGTCATTAATGATATTCTTATTTGAATCTGAACTTTGTGCTGTTTGGTCCGTTACTCTTACTTCTTTATGAGCCTGATCCATCGGAGATGCGAGGCCTTTCGGATACTCTTGGTCTTTTTGATCGAATAACTATCGAATCGGAGTCAGAATCCGACGCGTATTTTATTCCGTCGTTCGCCTTATCGGGAGGCTCAGCTTCGTCCATACTTAAACTATTTTAAAAGTATTTTTTAACTTATATGAATATAAACCTCTATAATTTTATATTATAAATAAAAAATATTGTATATTAACATTATACATTATAACAATAAGAAATGTAAAAATAAATAGACGAAAATGTTCCGTAAAAAACAAAAATATAACAAACAAAAACACCGGGTCTATGACCAAATACAGAGAATAAATATCTCTACAGAAAAAGTAATAATATGTATTATAATGTAGGTAGGTAAATGATAGGTAATAATGATTGTTTATCTTGTAGGCTGGGTATGTTTGTTCACAGCCGAGTTCCTCCTTCCCCGTACGTCGCACTGCACTACAATACACAATAATCGTCGAATTGTCAAAAATTTACACCACGTCTTATCGCCACGACTGCCGTAACTGCACTGATGTATATGTACTTGTTCAACAAGGACATATTCATTTTTTATAAAAAATAAAAATTTCTAGTCTATATTATAAATTTGAATGTTTGTATCTATGTATGTATGTGTTGAATGCGCTCCTAAACCGTTCATCCGATTGCAATGAAACTTTGGTGAATTGTCAAGAGTATGCCCGAGATGGTTTCTGGATTAAAAAAATTTTCTTCTTCTTCATCGAGTATTAGGTCATTTTACCTATGAAGGTGGACTATCCTGGGAACCGTTCATCCGATTGCAATGAAATTTTGGTGAATTGTCTAGCGTATGCCCGGGATGGTTTCTGGATTAAAAAAATTTTCTTCTTCTTCATCGAGTATTAGATCATTTTACCTATGAAGGTAACTTTGGAAATAAAAGCAGTTAAACACATAAATTTATCATAAAAAAATGTTTTTCTTAATAAAAAATGTTTGAGAATCACTGGAATATTTTTGAACAAATTTGAGATTTTATGTTGTCTATATTTATACTAATTCACAGGGTTCTACCTTTTATGGTTTTTGAGATTACTGGAAAAATAAACAAAAAATTCAAAAGTTGATAACCCCTGACTGAAACGAAAATTCAAAATTCTGAGTATAAAAGTTTTGTAGGCCTGTAACTATCTATATATTCTGAAATTTTAGGCTCTGTGAATTTAGCGGATCAAAAGTTGTAAGGGGAGGTGGGCACACAGACACAAAAAACACACAAAATGTTCTACTTCAAATTCTGAATTCATCCATATATATAAAACATATATGCTACGAAGCCTCAAGTTGGTGTTTTTGGCATGCGTCTTGGTTTAAAACTGTCGATTCAATTAAAGAATTTAATTCTATTAAACGAATCGGCAGTTGGAAAACACTTTTATGGAAAATTTATGTATTTGAATGCCTATATTTCAATTTTTTAATCTTTAAATTAATATCGAATCACTATAAAATTTTAGTTTCTATAAATAGTACATATATAATAGTAGTACATTTCAAACTTTTTTTTTACAATATTTGTAAAAATTGAATTTAGTGACAAAATAGTTTCATACAATTTGTTTGGCAGAATACACAACACAATATCAACGGGAATAGTTTGATACTTAAATCTCCAAACATACATACATACATACCATCATGCTGTTTTCATATTCTGGGTAGAAAAAAGGACTGACCTCCATACTATCCTATCTTGACATACATACCTACATATGTTGTATAGAAAACAAAATATCTTAAAATATTAAATAATTTGTATTTATGGGTTTATAGTTTGGTACTTATTCTTCAACTATACGTACTATCGCTATCGACAGTTGGATCTCATGTGTTACATGCAACTAGTAAATAAAAAAATAGATATTTAATCTTCGTACATACACACTCCGTCAAGCCGTTTATCAAATCGGGGTAAAAAAAAGACTGAACTTCACACTATTCCATCCTGTCATACTTTGGAAGTCCAACTGTCGATTCGTTCATGAGAATTCAATTCTCTGAATGAATCAACAGTATGAAGCCAAGATGCGTGTACGAAGGAACATTTTGTATGGCGTAGTGGACTTATTGCATGCTCAAAACACCAACTCAGAGGCTTCGCAGCATATATGCTCCCATACATGGATTTACTCAGAATTCGGAGTGGAACATTTCATGTGAGTTCTGTGTGTCCGTCCGTCCCTTATAACTTTTGATCCGCTTAATTTACAGATCCCAAAATTTCAGAATATATAAACAGTTATAGGCTTACAAAACATTTATACTCAGAATTGTGAATTTTGGTTTCAGTCAGGGGTTATCAACTTTTGAATTTTACTTTATTTTTCCATATATCTCAGAAACCATAAAAGCTAGAACGTTGAAAATTGGTATGAATATAGACAAATGCAAAATCTCAAATTGGTTTTTTTTTTAAAAATTCAGGGTTTCTCAAACATTTTTCATTAAGAAAAATATTTTTTTATGATAAATTTATGAGTTTAACTGCCTATATTTCCAAATCTGCCTATATAAAAATATTGAAAAAAGCCGAACCACCCCAACTAGATAATTTAATTTTCTATAAAAAATATTAATATTGTAGAAGTAAATCTCAATTTTTTTTTAACAATTTTTATAAAAATTGTATTTAGTGACGACATCGCTTCATACAATTTGTATGGCAGTGGCCTATACACAACATCTAAGATACTCAATTATTTGATACTTAATCTCCAAACATACATACATACCATCATGCTGTTTTCATATTCTGGGTAGGAAAAAAGGACTGACCTCCATACTATCCAATCTTGACATACATACCAACATTTTCAATAATTTGGATTTATGGGTTTATAGTTTGATTCTTATTTTTCAACTATACCTATATACTATCGCTATCGACAGTTGGATCTCATGTGTTACATGCAACTAGTTATATAAATTTATTTTAGAGATAGTTGTTGGAATGGAATAAATAGTGCTGATTGGAATATTTGTGTTTTCATAGACTTCTTTAGCAAGATAGTCTACTTTTTTTTGTCTATGATTACACAATAACTCTGAATCCAGGCTAGAATTAACCATTTATGATTTAAATGTAACTGATGGAGAATTTTTCTAATTTTCAAGTATATTATAAGATAGTCTATGTTATTATATCTGTGGTTTACTTACTGTGGTTAATCTCTTGGTATTTATACAAAATCAACTTGCTGCTTGCTGATAAGAGTTTAGGGCCTCTAATATCATTTGCAATATTTCCCTATTGTGTTTTTTTGTTTAAACTTTGTTATTTTTCCTTATTGTTAAATTTTTCCACTTGGGCCTCAAGTAGCGAACTGTCTCCAGCAGATCTTTGGATGCAAAACTATTTCAACTTTATGTTAACATCTGGTTTGACTCTAATCATTTTAACAAGTTTTATTTGATATTGCATCTTTTTTTCCACAATGACAAACAAAACCATCGAAGACAGTAATATGAACTTTTTCTAAAAACGAAAGGTTCTTATAAAAATATACCTTTTTTTGACACCAAGATACTGTCCTAATTATCACAACAGTGATGTGTGTAAATTATGGTTTCAATATAAAAATGCAGAAAATAACAATTTCACAATAAACTGTTTAAAGTACAATAAAACTATTGTAACAATAATTATTGATGCAGTTTACAAATTATTTCCCAAAAGGTAAATCATAAATTGGACAGTAATTTGACATGAAAAACTTTGTGAACACTTAAGTTGCCATCTTGTTAGGTTTTATAATTCAATGATCTTGTTATATGATCACAATAACCAACTTGGACTGCATAGATTGTAAAATGAGTAAAACCTTTGCCATTAATTAAATAAGATGTAAATGTATACAATAAAAAATGAGCACAAGGTATGTTATCTCTACCTACCTGAAATAATAATGTTATTAAGTAAACAATATTCACAAGACTTGAGTAAATACTGGTCTCTACAAGTCTCCAATAAATATATGTTGTAATAAACTTAGATACAATTATCTCCACATGAACTACAAGATGTCTCAAAGTTTATATTTGAATTCAGAGCGTTATGTGGAGATGTTAGACGACTTCTTGGTGCCTGAACTCCAAAACTTTCCTGGCTATAACCAAAGAACATTGTTCCAGCAGGACGGAGCAACGTCACACACGTCCAATACATCTCTACCACGAGTTTGTGAAATTTTCCCAGGCAAATTGATCTCCAGGAGGTGACATAAATTGGCCTCCACGCAGTCCTGAATTAACCCGTATGGACTTTTTCCTATGGGGTTATCTTAAATCTATAAAGTATATGCCAATAAACCGACTTCCCTGGCGCATTTGAAAGAAAATATCCATCATAAAATGGTAGCCATCACTGAGTCCACCTGCCGAGCCGTCATAAGTAATTTTACTGTTCGATAAAATGAGTGCTGCAAACGCGAGGGTCTACATGGACGATATTATTTTTAAGAAATAAATTCCCAAATTGTGTACTTTAAAAATTAATAAACATTTTTTATTTCACGGTTTACTTTTTTTTTTAAACGATCCACTAAATATAAACTTTATTTTGAGACACCCTGTACAACGCAAATAGACTTCCACTTACATATGTAAATACCTATAATAATATAGTAAAGCAAAAACTTTAAAATGAGCAAATTTTTATTACTATTTCTTAGGACCATAGTATAAAATTTCATTCATATTTGCAGTAGGTAGTGAGAATTTAAAGCCAACTCACTATTGAGATATATTAATATTAATACAAGTAAATAAATGGGTTTAGTGTTTTATACATTACAACCATTAAGTATATTTCATCCATCCATATTTATATTAAACATATCCACATGAGTTTAGTCACAATACCAACAAAAGTAGATAAAACTCTATCTATAAAACAATTTATTTAATATGTCTCCTCAATAAAATATTTTACAATAAAGAACATACAAATAACTTAAACTTTAAAGATTCATCAACAATAAACAAAAACAATAATTTAAACATTGGCTAGACATCAATCGACCATGTCGATACGTTCAAAATGTCTGTCTCTTTCAAAGAGATGAGATGTATCGGGAGCATCAGGAGGCGGTAATCCTGGTCTAGCCCAAGTATAAACACCACCATCCTGACACGCTATTAACACACAATCCTCACGGAATAGAAGTGCCGTTAGTCTTTCATGAGCAACTTTCTTACACACCATCGGTTCCAACAGAGGACACTCTTCCAAACGAGGGCAAGCAGCCGTTCCAATAAGTCTCATTGGATCACACCAAGTTTTACCTCCACAACCGCTACTTCCCACAACAGAATTCTTCACTCTTAATGCTACAGAATTGGATATTGAACTATTTTTGCTATCATTTGCTGAATTTACACTTTTAGAGGTGAGACTGAAGTTTCGGCGATGAGAATTATCTTTCCGTTCTCCAAAGGAAAGTCCAGCCAACCTTTGTGTAACAGAAGTAAGAGTTCCACCGGCTTCACTCTGAGGTGGACTTCTTCCTCCGACTGTGATATTCACAGAACTTACATTGTTCATTTTGTTACTTTTTGTTACAACCTTTGGATCACTATTAGAACCTGCATTTTCTAAACTCATTTTGTTGTTCACATTCTGATGCGAGGTTCGAATAGTCGTTCCAGGCTCCACAATTTTAAGACCTATTTTATTATTTTTTAAACATTTTGCTGGCACCTTTCCGAGTGCCCCATTAGGGGAGGAAGGATGCGGATTAGATATGAGATGGGCGGAAACTCTACTCTTTGGAGGTCGCAGAACATCTTCCGTTATATCCCAGAGACAAAGTTGAGTGTCTTGCGACACACTTCCCAATCTATAACATACTCCAGGCAAGTCTGTAGCTCCTCTTCCCAGTTCCTCGTCTGAGCCCGTTGACGCAGCCTTCTCAGGGTCACTAATACAAGACATGAACGGATCGAACGCAACCACAGAAACCCACGAACGATGTCCTTGACCACGAGCCACCACTCTACTTTGGTGAAATGACCAGATGGTCACAAGATCATCTTCTCCTCCCACCACCACATACCTTCCATCGGGAGACCAACAGACGCACAAAAAGCCGCCAAAATAAGATCTCGCATGTCCGATCAATTCCATGGTATCGTAATGAAATACACGAAGGAAACCATCTTGTGAGGCCACAGCTAGATGTGCTCCGCAAGGTGAAAAAGCAAATTCGTTGATACAACATCCTTCGGAGCCGATGACCCATCTATATAGAGGATTGCGTGTAGATTTAGTTTTGCAAGTGTGAATAGCGTAACCTTCTCCTTGTTTAAAAGGCTGATAATGTGGAGCTGCCGGTCCACATCCCAGTTCCTCGTTGTAAACATACAGTTGACCAGATGCATGAGCTGTTACAAATAGATTACATGATCCAGGAACCCATCTGATACATGTAACTCTAGTCTTATCTATTAATCTCTGTAAATAAATAAATAAATAAATGATATAACATAGTCTCTCTCCATATAACATAATATGTAAGTACCTACTTCATATTGTATATAGTTACATAGGCTAAATGATACATAATATGAATGACAGACTAAATGTAATAAGTATGACCTCAGGTTCAATAATTACTAAGTGCAGATTACTCACTTCCTCATTGTATAATTTACAAATTTCCTTCTTGATTGGGTCTATTATTTGAATTTGTCCCGTAGAGAAACCTATTAACAATGCTACAAAATCTTGTGTAGGAGTTACACTATTGAAGTCATGACAAGTTGGATTTATGCCCTTATATAATCTTTTGTCAATTGGATTCTTCAAATCAGCAGCCTGAAACAAAAATAATATGTATGTGTAGGTATATATTGTTGAGAGTGAAATAATATGTATGTGTAGGTATATATTGTTGAGAGTGAAATATTAGAGATAAACTTCATGCTTACTATAAATACACTTTGGATTCATTACAGAAATATTATTATGAACAAATTAAGTTACAAAACCATAACAGAAAGTAATATTAAAGATGACCACAAAAAAACAGTCACACTAGCAAATATTTGTAAATAATTATATTGTATGGGGAATATTGAAGAGCGATATTTCTTATTATTCCGTAGACTACTCATGCAATGTGTTGGCTATACAAATGAAGACTTACCTTTTTGACACCTTTGTAGACATAAACATATAATTCTTTGCCATAATTAAAACAAATTCTATGATTGCTTGTTGAGGGGTCTGCTGGAGAAGTTGCCGGTAATGTGACCAAAGACACTCGAACTTGCGAACTCCCTTGGCTGTTGGTGTAACCGACTCTATTGGGACGTGAATATTCTGACAGCGTCATCAGCCTGTATGTACCTTCCCTAGTTAAAAATTGCGTTTTTAAATCGTCCTTTCCTCCAGTATCCGCTTGTACAGCCATTTTCTCTCGCTGAATATATTTACCCTGATTAAATTCATGGGAATAATACACTTCATAAATTCATTCGAAAAAAGTATTGTACTTTTCAAATTAAGCATTAATCAGAGTTTTTGAACAAATAAACTTGTGATACATTTATACACTCAGTTGTGTCAAATTAAAAAAGCGTGCAAATTAATCTCAACAAAATTGTTAAAAGTGCAATCTTGACCGCCCTATCATATGTAATTTTTGACAATCAGTAGTTAGCATCTTAGCTTAGCGTTTAATATTTTTGTCAAGATTCTGAAGAATATCATAGAAAAAATATAGTTATCTATTTTGTAATATATATATTCATTTTTAATCTATGCGATTTGCATAATAGCCAGCCACAGATGGCCTTAATAGACACATTATTATACCATAGACTTTTATTATTCTAGTTACATGTAACACATGAGATCCAACTGTCGATGGCGATTATGCAAAAAGAATTCGTACCAAACTATAAACACATCACAAATTAATAAATATTTTATGATATTTTATTTTCCAACTGTCGATTTTTTCAAGAGAGCGTTGTTCTCTTACCATATCGACAAAATTTCAACCCAAGATACGCAAGTTTGTATACAGGGTCTATATTTTACACGGTTTTTCCATATTTGATGTAAAAAAAACACCAACTTAGAGGCTTCGCAGCATATATGTTGTATATACGGATGTACTCAGAATTCGGAGTAGAACATTCTCGTGTCTGTGTGTGTCCGTCCCCCCTTATAACTTTTGATCCGCTCAATTTACAGAGCCCATAATTTCAGAATATATAAATAGTTATAGGTCTACAAAACTTTTATACTTTGAAATTTGAATTTTTGTTTCAGTCGAGGGTTATCAACTTTTGAATTTTTACTTAATTTTTCCATTTATATCAGAAACCATAAAAGCTAGAACGCTGAAAATTGGTATGAATATATAAAAATACAAAATCTCAATTTTTTTCCAAAAAAATTACAGAGATTCTCAAATATTTTTTATTAAGATAAATAATTGTACCCTCCACACTATGGAATAGGGGAGAGTCATGTTTTCACAATTTTTAAGCGTATTTTTTACATCAATTTCTCAACGGGTATCATGTAGAGAGTGCACACTGTGAGTTTCGTCATGAAGTGTTTGTATGCATGGCGTATGGCGTACGGCGTACAGAAAATCTTTTTTGTGTCCTCTCTACAGCCCAAACTATAAGTCCGATCGAATTCATATTAACAACACATGTGTTAAGTTCATAGACCTAGAGCTGATTATTTTTCCATAGATAACTTTTGATTTCTTCTCTATGAATTCATCATTTACGTTGTTTTTTTTGTGTCCTCTCTGCAGCCCAAACTATAAGTCCGATTGACTTCATATTGATATCATATGTGTTAAGTCACTGCCTTCTACAAATAACATAGCCGTGCTGTAGATTGGCGGGAACGCAAAAATTCAAACTAAAGAGACCTATCGCGATATTACATATAAACTTGTAATAGAGCAAATATACATAATTTAATATTTGGCTGATAGAAAAATGCGTGCCAATACCATTTATTTTAAAAAAATATGCACATTTAATATATAATTAAAAGCAAGCATTACGACATTTTAACATAAAATATACTTCATTGAATATTTTTTGATTTCATGTTATAGTGTTAAGATCTTGAACTTTCCATAAATAACATAAAATTTCTTCATATGATATCACGTATCAAAATTTTCAAAATGCTCTAACGTTCTTTAAAACAAAATTTATCTGCTTTTACTAAAATATTTCACATAACATAAGCATTCTTCACCATACTGCATTAATAGTTTGACTATCTTAATATAAAAATATTCTATCGTTAGATAATTTATATTCCTGGTAGTAAAATTTAGAACGAATAAAAATATATACATACGTTCAAACAAAATTTATCTGATTTTATTATAATATTTCATACAACATAAGCATTCTTCAACATATTGAGATTGTCAACATTTCGAGAAGAAAAAATGAACGCTTACTATGGTGTGGAGAGTTTAGTGTTGGCCACAACCCATTAGTTTTTATGATAAATTTATGTTCTTAACAGCCTTTATTTCCAAAGTTATTAAAAATATCGAAAAATGCTGAAACACCCCAACTAGATAATATAACTATTTCTATACTATTTGCATGTATGTAACATATTATATCATGATATCCAACTTTCGATAGCGATACTATGTATAGTATACCAAACTTTTAACCCATACATACAAATTATTGAATATTTTAATATATTTTGTTTTCTATAATACTATTTTGTATTTTGTCAAGATAGGATAGTATGGTCAGGCCTTTGTTCCTAATATGAAAACAACATGATGGTATGTATTGTATGTTTGGAGATGTAGTATCAAACTATTAAGTCTTCTTAGATATTGCGTATAGGCGACTGCCATACAAATTGTATTAAGAGATGTCGTCCCTTAATTAAATTTTAAAAATTAAGATGTACAACTAGAATGGTAATATTTTTTCCAACTGTCGATTTGTTCAAGAGAACTTCGTTCTCTTAACATATCGACAATGTTTCAAGCCAGGATACGCGATAATTGTATGCAGGGTCTATATTTTTCACGGTTTTTCCAACTTTGAAGTCAAAAAACACTAACTTAGAGGCTTCGCAGCATATATATTCCATAAACGGTTTTACTCAGAATTTGAAGTAGAACATTTCATGTGTCTGTTAGTCTGTCTGTATGTTGAGAATTTTTTTTAAATAAACAAAAATGAGACTTTGTATTTATCATTATTCATACCAGCATTTTCAGCATTGTAGCTGCATTAAATTTTCAGCATTCTGAGATATATGGAAAAATAAAGTAAAAATTCAAAAGTTGATTACCCCTGACTTAAACAAAAATTCAAATTCTTAGTATAAAAGTTTTGTAGGTCTATAACTATTTATATATTCTGAAATTTTGGGCTCTGTAAATTGAGTGGATCATAAGTTATAAGGACACACACACACGCACACACACACACACACACACACCCTCTCTCTCTCACACACACACACACACACACACACACACACACACACACACACACACACACACACACACACACACACACACACACACACACACACACACACACACACACACACACACACACACACACACACACACACACACACACACACACACACACGGACATACAACAGGAATCAGAAAGCAGATATATTATGTCGAACAATATTATTTTCGTATATTAAAATTATCAGTGTTTTCCATAATTCTTTTGCTTATCGGAAATTAAAACGTGAACCTGATCATTTATGCAGTATTTGATTGTGTTTTTAATAACTTTTATAATAAAATACATCAATAAAATAATTTGTGACAGCTAATAAATTTTGATCATACAATATTGAAAAAAAAACTTCTGGCAACAGCCGTAAGACTGCGTCCTGATTTTACACATTTTATGTCTAATATCATTTTACCATACCATCACGCCATTTCCCTATTTGGGGTAGGCAGAGAGAACCGAACGCCAGAATCCTCTCTCTTGACATACATTCCTCGCTTCATTCACGTCCATACAACGTCTCATGCACGCTCTTCTATTATTCTTACTTCTTACATCACCATCTTTCATAATCCCATTTATGTGATCAATATTCACACAATATCTAAGAAGACTTAATTGTTTGATACTAATCTCCAAACATACATACATACCATCATGCAGTTTTCATATTCTGGGTAGGATCAAAGGACTGACCTCCATACAATCCTATCTTGACATACATACCTAGGTACATGTGTTGTATAGATAACCAAATATCTTAAAATATTAAATAATTTGTATTTATGGGTTTAGAGTTTGGTACTTATTCTTCAACTATACATTACTTTCGCTATCGACAGTTGGATCTCATGGAGGACATCATGGGATAATGGCCTGATCTGTCCCTTGCATAAGAAAGGGGATGCTCTGAACTGCTCAAACTTCCGAGGTATCACGCTGTTGTGCACAGCATACAAAGTCCTTGCTGGAATCCTATTCACGAGATTACTCCCATTTGTGGAGGAAATGGTCGGACAATATCAGAGTGGATTCCGACCGGGTAGGTCAACCATTGACCAAATATTCACACTGCGGCAGATACTCGAAAAAACGCTGGAGCATAATGTTGAAACACATCACCTGTTTGCGAACTTCAAGGCTGCATATGACAGTGTCAACAGAATTAAGCTCAACTTGATGATCGCCATTTTGAATTAATTCAACCTTCCTGTTTTTTAAACATTAAACATATTTTTTTAAGATGGCACTCACTCTGCCATTTCAAATATTGCCACCTACATACATTTATTTATTTTGACAACTTACAACACTTGTGCAACTGTCAACTGTCAATATTCAGAGGCGCAGTGGCGTCTTATTTTATATGTGTATCCGATTTAAAATTCAAATAATGTAACTTCAGAAAGTTGTATTAAATAATAACGTACTATATATGTGCTACAGTTATAAGACATTTATTTTATATGTGCCACATTTTATTAGATAAGAATGTCTGAAAACGCGTATATTTTAGATAACGGCGCTTACACCGCCAAAGTTGGTTATTCCAATAATAAACCGAAAATAATACCTAATTGTATTACTAAAGCAAAATCTGAACGCAGAAGACCATTTATTGGAGATCAAGTAGACGAATGTAGAGATGCTTCTGGTTTGTACTACATTTTAGCTTTCCAAAAAGGATTTTTGTTAAACTGGGATACCCAGAAAACTGTTTGGGATTACATGTTTAGCAAGGATTGTTGTTCTGTTAATTTTAATGAAACTCCTCTTATCGTCACGGAGCCTCTGTTTAACTTTGTCTCCATACAAGAGGGAATGACAGAAATATTTTTCGAGGAATACGAATGTCAAAGCTTATTAAGAATAAATGCAACAGATCTATCAGATTATCACTACCGTAAAACTAATGGCGATACACTTTGCACTCTAGTTATTGATAGTGGATATAGTTTTACAAATATTGTACCATACATTAAAGGAAAAAAGCACAGGGAAGGAATTAGAAGAATAGACATCGGAGGTAAGATTTTAACAAACCATTTGAAGGAAATAATATCTTACAGACAATTAAATGTGATGGATGAAACATATGTGATTAATCAAGTTAAAGAAGACACTTGTTTTGTATCACAACATTTCATGAAGGATATGGAAATAGCTAAAAATAAGACTATGGATAATAATATTGTTAGAGAATATGTATTACCAGATTACACAACAATTAGGAGAGGTTATGTCAGAGATATTAATTCCAAACAACAAACTGAGCATCAAACTTTACGGATGAACAATGAAAGGTTTTCAATACCTGAATTATTGTTTTATCCATCGGATGTTGGAATCCAGCAAATGGGAATACCAGAGGCAGTTATGGACGCTATAAAGGCATGTCCACCAGAGACACATTCACATCTTTTGAATAATATTGTTGTTACTGGAGGTTCTGCCATGTTTCCTGGCTTCAAAGACAGACTGTACAAGGATGTTCGCTCCATGGCTCCTGATCATTTAAATGTCAAGGTATTATAATGCATATATATAGAGTACTTTTACACCTCCAGTGTTTTCATTATGAATATTTTGAATTTATTGATGTTTAGTAACAAAATTATGTGTTTTAATCACTTCATGCCATTGATGGAGCAATTGCGTTACAAAAAATAAACAAACGATCTTCTTCTGAAAAACAACATAAATATTTTGTTAGAATTACCTATGTATATGTTCAAAATTAGTGATTAATTGCAAATTTTACCACTTATAAAATAACCTGCTGCCTTCCTTTGTAATGGAGAATAAATTATGATGGTAGGTATTTTTCATTTGAATATATCCGGACAGGAATATTTGAAATTGGGATCGGATTGGAGTTTCAAGAATATGGCTACTGATGTTTTCACTTATTTTTTGTCAAAAACACCCGAACATGAAGTGGTTAGTTAATAGTATTGAAATTAACATGAAGTGGTTAGTTAATAGTATTGAAATTAACATGAAGTGGTTAGTTAATAGTATTGAAATTAACATGAAGTGGTTAGTTAATAGTATTGAAATTAACATGAAGTGGTTAGTTAATAGTATTGAAATTAACATGAAGTGGTTAATTAATAGTATTGAAATTAACATGAAGTGGTTAGTTAATAGTATTGAAATTAACATGAAGTGGTTAGTTAATAGTATTGAAATTAACATGAAGTGGTTAGTTAATAGTATTGAAATTAACATCCCCTGTTTACAAACATAAGAGACTTTAAATTGTTAAATCAAAATAAAAACATTTGTTTCTAGTACAAAAATGAGTGTTGTTTTAATTCCAGATAACGTTACCAGACGATCCAATAACATACTCATGGTACGGAGGAGGACTCCTGTCTAAGGATCCCGACTTTTATTCTTTATGTGTGACTCGAGAGGAATATGACGAAGAAGGGAAGGCATTGACTTACGAAAGATTTGATATTTAGCGTCGAGGAAGGAGGGATGGAATGAGACGCACCCAACCCTCACTATGATTCATACATAGCGTCGAGGAAGGAGGGATGGAATGAGACGCACCCAACCCTCACTATGATTCATACATAGCGTCGAGGAAGGAGGGATGGAATGAGACGCACCCAACCCTCACAATGATTCATACATAGCGTCGAGGAAGGAGGGATGGAATGAGACGCACCCAACCCTCACTATGATTCATACATAGCGTCGAGGAAGGAGGGATGGAATGAGACGCACCCAACCCTCACTATGATTCATACATAGCGTCGAGGAAAGAGGGATGGAATGAGACGCACCCAACCCTCACTATGATTCATACATATATATCTACATAACAACTACCGACAATAGTTCAACTTGAATATATCAACACTTTCAAATGTGTGAGAACATTTATTTGTAATTATCACTTGAAAAAGTTGTATAGTAAATAGAAATATATTTTACAAAATGTATAAATATGAATAACGGATAATAGTCGCCCTTTGTGGCTCAGTTGGTTAGATATCTGACTGCTGATCCAAAGGTCCCGGGTTTGATATCCGGTGGCGACAGTTTTTAATTGTGTTTTCAGTCTGGATTTGTGAGATGATTAATATCGTAAGTCTCCAGAATGTGGCAACTTGATATTAGGTGCGTGTTAAATTAATATTTGTCATGGTACCTGTTAGTTGCATGAGAAGCAATATAAAAATAAAACAAGTATAAAATAATCTAATATTTTTTCCAACTGTCAATTGGTTCAAGAGAATTTATTTTAAGAGAAGATGCACGACATTTGTATGTCAGTATACACAATACACACTATTTACTGGGACTCAATACTTTGATACTTAATCTCCAAACATTCATTCATACCTACATACATAAGGAAATGTTCCTTTTAGATATCTATTGTTTCTTTTTGTTTTTGTATAACTCATACTGTGTAAATTAGTTTTTTTTAGTGATATTTACTAAACAACTAGAAAACTTTATAGATAAAATATTCTGCATATCGCTTCCTTTGCGATCAGTGAGTTACTTAGGCAAATTAAAAATTAACTTTTTAATGTTTTATTATGTTATTTTCATTTTTTGTGAATTTTCCTACAAATTTTGTCACAAATGGAATGTCAAAATATATACTTTTTCGTAAGCAAATATTTGTTTATTTAAATTTCAGAAATTGAAATAAACAATGCGATTGAGTGAAAAACATTGAGATTATTTTATGTTTTTCATATTTATAAAATGTAAAAATTTTATAAGGAAATTTGCCATTTTATATATGAACAACCATGCCGACGGTCGTGGCACAGTTGGTAAGCCATTCGTTTCTGTGCGGGCGTCCTGGGTTCGATTCCCAGCAAAGGAGAAATTTATTTCTCACTCAAATATTGCTTCTCTGGGATGGAAACACCGGTTAGTTGGAAGAAATTGCCATACGGCAATAAATTCGCCACTTGCGCAGGGTGCAAGGAAGTGTTCATTATTATTAAGTATCAACAAATAAATCGAACTATGTAACAACTAGCAGAATCTACCGCAAATAAAAAGTACTAAAATATTCGATGTACCTATTCTGCTGGTTTTCGTTTCCATGGTTACACAGAATATAATTTTAAATAAACCAATCTATTGATAGGGGAATTTGTGATGAATCAAATTGAACTTTGATATAGGTAGGTACCAACCTCATATGTACTTGTTCCATATTTATTCCATACTTATTACAAATATCTGACTTGAATTTTCCATTCCAATAGTCAATTACTCATACTTATATTTTAGAGTGTCATATTTTTGAAGGTAGGTATTATGTAATCCAACTGTCGATTCATTCAAGAAAATGAATTTCTTTTGAAGGAAGAAGTAGTTTAAATCCAAGACTTTTGCATGCTAAAAACACCAACTTAGAGGCTTTGCAGCATATATGATCCTGTACATGGATTTACTCTGAATTCGGAGTAGAACATTTTATGTGAGTTTTGTGTGTATGTCCGTCCCCCACTTATAACTTTTGCTCCGCTGGATTCACAAAGCCTAAAATTTCAGAATATATAGACAATTTTCCAACTGTCGATTCGTTGAAGAGAATGAAATTCTATTGAAGGAAGAGGCAGTGTAAATCCAAGATGCGTGTACGAAGGAACATTTTGTATGGCGTAGTGGACTTTTTGCATGCTAAAAACACCAACTTAGAGGCTTCGCAGCATATATGTTCCCGTACATGGATTTACTTAGAATTCGGAGTAGAACATTTTATGTGAGTTTTGTGTGTGTGTGTGTGTGTACCCTTATAACTTTTGATCTGCTCAATTTACAGAGCCCAAAATTTGAGAATGTATAAACAGTTATAGGCCTGCAAAACTTTTATACTCAGAATTGTGAATTTTTGTTTGTCAGGGGTAATCAACTTTTGAATTTTTACTTTATTTTTCCATATATCTCAGAAACCATAAAAGCTAGAACGCTGAAAATTGGTATAAACATAGACAAATAAAAAATCTCAAATTATTTTTTTCAAAAAAATTCCAGGGTTTCTCAAACATTTTTAATTAAGAAAAATATTTTTTTAATGATAAATTTATGAGTTTAACTGCCTATATTTCCATTTTTTTTTAAATATCAAAAAAAGCTGATACACCCCAACTAGATAATTTTATTTTCTATAAAAAATATTATCATTGTATATTAGCACATCCCTATTTTTTTTAACAATTTTTATAAAAATTGAATTTAGTGACGACATTGCTTCATACAATTTGTATGGCAGTCGCCTACACACAATATCTAAGAAGACTTAATTGTTTGATACTAATCAAACAAACTAATGAGTGTGTGTGTGTGTGTGTGTGTGTGTGTGTGTGTGTGTGTGTGTGAGGGTGTGTGTGTGTGTGTGTGTGTGTGTGTGTGTGTGTGTGTGTGTGTGTGTGTGTGTGTGTGTGTGTGTGTGTGTGTGTGTGTGTGTGTGTGTGTGTGTGTGTGTGTGTGTGTGTGTGTGTGTGTGTGTGTGCGTGCGTGCGTGCGTGCGTGCGTGCGTGCGTGCGTGCGTGCGTGCGTGCGTGCGTGCGTGCGTGCGTGCGTGCGTGCGTGCGTGCGTGCGTGCGTGCGTGCGTGCGTGCGTGCGTGCGTGCGTGCGTGCGTGCGTGCGTGTGTGTGTGTGTGGCTGTGTCTGTGTCTTTTTTTTTTACTTTTGAATTTTTACTTTATTTTTCCATATATGAAATGCTAAAAATAGGTATGAATATAGACAAATACAAAATCTCAAATTTTTAGTAGCTAAGAAAAATATTTTTTTAATTAAATTAATAAAATTAATAGATAATTTAATTTTCTATAAAAAATGTTAACATTGTATTAGCACACCTCAATTTTTTTTAACAATTTTTATAAAAATTGAATTTAGTGACGACATTGCTTCATACAATTTGTATTGCAGTCGCCTACACACAATATCTACGAAGACTTAATTGTTTGATACTAATCTCCAAACATACATACATACCATTATTCTGTTTTCATATTCTTTGTAGGATCAAAGGACTGCCCTCCATACTATCCTATCTTGACATACCATACCTAGGTACATATGTTGTATAGAAAACCAAATATCTTAAAATATTAAATAATTTGTATTTATGGGTTTAGAGTTTGGTACCTACTTATTCTTCAACTATACATTACTTTCGCTATCGACAGTTGGATCTCATGTGTTACATGCAACTAGTTTTACTTATAAAAATTGAATCTAGTGAAATCGTCAGAAAATAAGGAATAATAAGAAAAAATATTATTCTCACATTTTCAACAGCGAGAGAGAAAAAAAACTGACAGTTGAGCTAACCTTGAAAAATGTGACAATTTGGACAGTCGGAAATAGATACGCACCGTGTTGTTAGTTAGTGTGTTCTATGGTCGAAATCAGTCGGCGATCTTTGCGCCAGGACCATGTCGAAAATAATAAAACCATCTTAACATCGGTCGGGCCCTGCCCCTGGAACCATGAAGACCTGTCCTGAAGTGTCAGCGGTAGATGTCGCAGCACCATCCAGCGGGAATGATTTCCTGGAATTCCGGTGCCGTTGGGTCGCGCTGGTCTTGGAGCTGCAGTCTGCAGTGTCGCTCTTGAGCCCTGCCTCCCTGAGAACACCTGCCCAGCCGCTGCTGTTCCCGATACAGCCACTCAACCAGCGTCTGTATTTCTAGGACGGGGAGAGCATCATTTTCCTGGTATTCTGTCCTCATCAATCGTCATGGCATTGGACGTGCTCATCTTGGCCATGAAGGGGGAAAAGGAGAATATACGTGCCCCATCAAGAACAATAATTATTTTTGTGTCAGCAACACATACTTATTTTTCTGTGATATTTTCAACTGTGATTTTATTTATTGACAATTTTTGTTTCAATTGTACATTAAATTATTATTATTACTAGTTGCATGTAACACATGAGATCCAATTGTCGATGTCGATAGTATATATAATTTTATTGAAGAATACGTACAAAACTTGCATTTAAAGATATTTTGTTTTCTATTTTTTTTTATATGAATATGTTCTTGTTAAACAAGTACATATACATTTTCCAACGTTCCCTAAAATATGCAAATAAATGCTTGTGCTATAGGTGAACGAAATCGGTCGAGGTAGGATTCGAACTCGCGATCACTGGATTACTAGCCCAGCGCGCTAACTGCTCTGCCATCGACCCATTTAAATAAAAAAACATGTAGGTATGTATGTCAGGATAGGAAAGTATGGAAGTCAGTCTTTTTTTTTACCCAGAATATGAAAACAGGATGATGGTATGTTTGGAGATAAAGTATTAAACTATCGAATCCTCGTAGATATTGTGTAGTGTATACTGCCATACAAATTGTATGAAACGATGTCGTCATTAAATTCAATTTTTATTAAAAATGTTAAAAAAAGTTGGAAGTGTACTTACTTCTGCAATGCAAATATTTTTCCAACTGTCGATTCGTTCATGAGAATTCAATTCTCTGAATGAATCGACATTATTAAGCCAAGATGCGTATACGAAGGAACATTTTGTATGGCGTAGTGGACTTTTTGCATGCTAATAACACCAACTAGAGGCCTCGCAGCATATATGTATGTTCCCAATGTTCCCATACATGGATTTACTCAGAATTCGGAGTAGAACATTTTATGTGAGTTTTGTGTGTCTGTCTGACTGTCCCTTATAACTTTTGATCCGCTCAATTTACAGAGCCCAAAATTTCAAAATATATAGAGAATTATAGGCCTACAAAACTTTTGTACTCAAACTGGTTAATTTTTGTTTCAGTCAGGGGTTATCAACTTTTGCATTTTTGGTTTATTTTTCCATATATCTCAAAAACCATAAAAGCTAGAACGCTGAAAATTGGTACAAACATAGAGAAATACAAAATCTCAAATCAGTTTTTTTCGAAAAAATTCCAAGGTTTCTCAAACATTTTTTACTAAGAAAAATATTATTTTTATGATAAATTTATGAGTTTAACTGCCTATATTTCCAAATCTTTTGAAAATATCGAAAAAAGCCGAAACACCCCAACTAGATAATTTAATTTTCTATAAAAAATATTGATATTTTTGAAGTACATCTCAATTTTTTTTTAACAATTTTTATAAAAATTGAATTAGTGATGACATTGCTTCATACAATTTGTATGGCAGTCGCCTATACACAATATGTAAGAAGACTTAATAGTTTGATAGGTACTTAATATCCAAACATACATACAGAACCATCATGCTGTTTTCATATTCCGGGTAGGAAAAGAGGACTGACCTCCATACTGTCCTATCTTGACATACATACCAACATGTGTTAAAATTTTCAATAATTTGGATTTATGGGTTTATAGTTTGATTCTTATTCTTCAACTATACATACTATCGCTATCGACAGTTGGATCTCATGTGTTACATGCAACTTGTTATAGCAAATTAAATTTTCTAGTTGGGGTGTTTCGGCTTTTTTCGATATTTCAAAAAACTTTATTTATACAAATTTTCAGGGTTCTAGCTTATATGGTTCTAACTGAAGCAAAAATTTAAAATTCTGAATATAAAAGGTTTTGAAGACTATAATTATCTATATAATATTCTGAAATTTTGGGCACTGTAAATTGAGCGGATCAAATGTTATAAGGGACACACACACACAGACAAAAACAAAATATACACGAATTGTTCTACTTCAAATTCTGATTTTTTTTAAGATATTTATTTTTTAATAAAAAGTAATACATATTAATTTTCCCGCCAAACTGCAAAGCAGTTTTTTGGCAGAGCAGATTCTCTCTTTCACATAATATTATAAATTTCACATATGTATAGAACATATAATATGCTATATGCTTTTTGGCATGCAAAAGGTCCACTACACCATACAAAATGTTCCTTCATACACGCGTCTTGGATTTTAACTGACTCTTCCTTCAAGAGAATTACATTCTCTTGAATTAAGGAATCGACAGTTGGATCATCTCAATTGTGAATTTAGAAAATTGAAGACCGATTCATTCATATTTTATTTTATGACATAATAGTGTTCGCTGTGTGTATTATGATTTGTGTATCGGTATTTGACATTTATTTTTGGTCAGACCACGATTTTAATTTATTTGTAATTTTTAATTTATCTCATTCTGTGAGGTTCTGTGATGTGTGAACATTATATTTTACAACCTTAATTATGTGTGAACATTATATTTTACAACCTTAATTGTCATTAAAATGCGAGCTCGTTCTGTAGCGTTCTTGGGAGGAGGGTATCAGTTACATAACATCATTGTAGAATTTTTCACTATTTTGGATGTAAAATATTTAAAGATAATGTTCAATTAAAGCCAATAATTTGAAGCGAATTAGAATTATTTTCAAGAGAATTAGTAATGATATGAATGTAATAAAACAGATATTTCTCAAAATCTCCATTTAATTTGCATAATATAGTCATTATTATTAAAATTGCCATTTTCGTGTTTATGTTTCACTAATAACAAATTACTACCAGTAGATAACTTCCTTGTATTTATTTGTGTATGTATGTTTGATGTTATGATAAACAGAAATATTCGATATCCATATTATGGGATCGTCATTGATTTTTAAACTTCTTTGTTTGACGACAGACTGTTAACATTTACACGAAATAATGCACACATATCGTGTCTTGTTGTCTGTCCGAGTTGAGAATACTAAATATTCATTATGAGGAAGTATTCATTTCTTAATTTATTTGTCGGTCGGCTAATGACAAGGTTCCATTTTTTGGATTGTTTTTCACATTTCCGCTCGAGGTGGTCAGATTGAGGGAATTAGGGAGCTACTTTATGTTTTAAAGTAAAAAATGAATATGTCCTTATTAATCAGTACCTAATCAAGTACATATTAATCCAGGTCTATACCTGGCCATACAAATCTTGCATATCTTGGCTTGATACTTTGTTGATATGTTAAGAGAAATGAATTCTCTTCAAATCATCCGTTGGAATATTTTATTGCATATATTTTTTCGAGCAAATGCAAGACCATAATATGAGTCTTGCAAGATTTGAATACAAAAATCTTGCATCCTTCCAATATACGTCTTTTTAACCATCTTCAAAAAAGCAGGTGGAAGGATATCAATTCGTTGTCCAACTGTCGATTTGTTCTCGAGAACTTTGTTCTCTTAACATATCGACAAAGTATTAAGCCAAGACCCGCGTACCTATAAGGAATACTAGGAACATTTTGTATGGCGTAGTGGACTTTTTGCATGCTAAAAAACATCAACTTAGAGGCTTCGCAGCATATTATGTTCCCTATTCATGGATTTACTCAGAATTCGGAGTAGAACATTTTATGTGAGTTTTGTGTGTTTGTATGTGTGTGCGTGTGTCTGTCGTCCCCCCCCCTTATAACTGTTGATCCGCTCAATTTACAGAGCCCAAAATTTCAAAATATATAAACAGTTATAGGCCTACAAAACTTTTATACTCAGAATGGTAAATTTTTGTTTCAATCAGGGGTTATCAACTTTTGAATTTTTACTTTATTTTTCCATATATCTCAGAAGCCATAAAAGCTAGAACGCTGAAAATTGGTATAAACATAGACAAGTACAAAATCTCAAATCGTTTTTTCAAAAAAATTCCAGGGTTTCTCAAACATTTTTTATTAAGAAAAAGATTTTTTTTTAAATTTATGTGTTTAACTGCCTATATTTCCAAAACTTTTAAAAATATCGAAAAAAGCCGAAATTCCTCAAGATAATTTAATTTTCTATAAAAAATATTAATATTGTATAAGTACCTATGTACATCTCAATTTTTTATAAAAATTGAATTTTGTGACGACATTGCTTCATACAATTTGTATGGCAGTCGCCTATACACAATATGTAAGAAGACTTAATAGTTTGATACTTTATCTCCAAACATACATACATAACCATCATGCTGTTTTCATATTCTGGGTAGGAAAAGAGGACTGACCTCCATACTGTCCTATCTTGACATACATACCAACATGTGTTAAAATTTTAAATAATTTGGATTTATGGGTTTATAGTTCGATTCTTATTTTTCAACTATACCTACATACTATCGCTATCGACAGTTGGATCTCATGTGTTACATGCAACTAGTTAATTAAAAAACAAAATTATACCTACAAAAATGTTATAGAAAAATGTCGGTTAGGGTTCGTCAGGGGCAGGGATGGTCGACACCTGATGATGTGATCCATGATCCATTGTTTTCTCTTGAAATTATGTAAAACCAATATGGCGGCCGTTATTGAAAGGTAGTTTTTCAAAATGAACGATTATGTTGGGTTTATCGAGTTCTAATTTGCTACATTTTGAGATTTAATAAGACGTCTGTTATGAAACTTCTTGCTCTTTTTAGATTTTTCATGTTGGATATCGATTTATACTAATTAGTGTACCTAGATTAAAGAAAGTGTAGAAAAAAAAGTTTTTCCTGTTATTAAAAATAAATTCCGCACGGTGAATTTTCCATTCGGTCATACGATACGATTTCCATTCATACGATAAATTGTCCTCACTGTCAATTGTCCGTACGGTCAACTGTCCCCACGGTCAATTGTCCGAGCGGTAAATTGTCCTCACGGTCAACTGACCATATGGTGAATTGTCTCCACGGTCTTTTGTCTTCACGGCCAACTGTCCCCACGGTCAATTGTCCGAGCGGTAAATTGTCCTCACGGTCATCTGACCATACGGTAAATTGTCTCCACGGTCAATTGTCTATTCGGTAAAAAGAGCGTACGGTTAATTGTCCACGGTCAATCGGCTACGGTCAATTGTCTGGGAATCCCTTGAGATTAGCGCCGCCGTCGTTGCTTCTGACGCAGTCACTCGACCGGCATCTGCCGGTGTCTGGGATCCGAAGATGCTTTCAACAATATCCTGCCCCCTTCACCCATCGACGACGGTCCGTTCCGGCATTGAAGGTGCATCAGCACGTTCATGACTGTGAAGAAAAGACTATATGTGCCCAAGAACCCAACAATATTTGTGACATTTTATTTTCTTGTGACAATATTTCGGCTGTGTTTTTTTAATTATTCATTTTATTGACATTATTTTAATTTGTGACGTCCATAATTGACTTTATTTATTTACATTATATATATATATATATATATATATATATATATATATATATATATATATATATATATATATATATATATATATATATATATATATATATATATATATATATATATATATATATATATATATATATATATATATATATATATATATATATATAT